>JACXGI010020670.1:0-10907 GCA_016801175.1 Esox masquinongy | reverse complement strand
CCACTATCAGAGCAACCTGGGCTCTCATAACACCTGAGCAGTGCCACAGACTGATCGACTCCATGCCATGCCGCATTGCTGCAGTAATTCAGGCAAAAGGAGCCCCAACTAAGTATTGAGTGCTGTACATGCTCATACTTTTCATGTTCATACTTTTCAGTTGGCCAACATTTCTAAAAATCCTTTTTTTGTATTGGTCAAGTAATATTCTAATTTTTGGAGATACTGAATTTGGGATTTTCATTAGTTGTCAGTTTTAATCATCACAATTAAATGAAATAAACATTTGAAATATATCAGTCTGTGTGTAATGAATGAATATAATATCCAAGTTTCACTTTTTGAATGGAATTACTGAAATAAATAAACTTTTTGATGATATTCTAATTATATGACCAGCACCTGTAGTAATGTCAATATAGGGATGTAGAGGGGATTACTGACCAAATTGAAACTGGGGATTATTGAGTGTCCATGACAACATGAAAGCCAGATTGGAAATGTAGCCAGAAAACTCTGGTTATACTGGTTATAACTGTACTCCATTATTTACCATAGTTTCCATGAGGGATCTGTAGTTTACATTCCATCCGAAATACGGCAACCCACGCAAAGCAATATCCTCTTCACTGCCCTGGGGTATTGGGATTTTATGTTTAGACCAGAGGGATGAGTGCCCCCCCCCACTGGCCTTTCCAGCAGCATCTGGTCGCCCATCTAGGGAACCTCCAGCCCTGACCCAGCTTGACGTCAGAGGGTCACAAGCAGTGGGAGGCCAGCTGCTGTGCTGCTGGCTTATTACATCAGGAAACATGAGACTTGCAATGCCAGGGTTGTGGGTTTTACCAGAACAAAAACGGATTCCCTCACCAATGTAAAATAAAATTCAATTCAATGTTAACAAAGCATATTAATTTAATCACCAGCCCAATTCTAAACTTTGACAAAATTATTTGCATAATATCTTATTTGATTATTCAAGATGGGCCAAACAGTGGTGAAATATCAAGAAAGCAATGCCTGTGGAGATGTAGCATCTTTGCATTAAACTCCATTACTCCATTACTTGCACATGGTCTCAAGACTGGTCATAGTTATAAAGTTGACTTCAGCTCCGTGGTTGAAAAAAGTTGGAAGACCTAAATCATTTATCACAGCCATCCGAACTGAAGCACTTCATTTCCTCCCAGGGAGCCTAAGGCAAAAGGCCGAGTCATAGAGTTTATTTTGTGCTGCTGTGCTCACAATCCCCTCCATGGCACTCATGCATTAGGGACAATGTTTTTTCAGACATGAAACCAGGTAGGAGAGACTTGTCTGTTGAAGTGAGTCTGTGTTCAAAAGATCAGGAGCCACCTAATCACCTTGTTGCACCATAAATTAGCTAGCTGAAAGTTTACCGCACATCTGCTTTTTCATTTCGCTCCTCACCACAGTCCTTAATGGTAAAAGATTCCACTGCATTTATCGCAAAGAATTATGGGTTAGTTCAATAATGTTATATCCTTTGGATCTTAGTCATAGATTGTGTGTGGGGGGGAGTTCTCTCTCCCTGCACAATAGATATCTGATTAGATCATCGGTGGTGATACATTTCATGTGTTGATGTTTCTGTTCTGAATTAATAATGAAAGCCAACTAATCACTTTTATCATCTATGATTCTGTATCCAATTGAGCTGACTCAGTCTGGTGAAATCGTTTTAAACTTCTGCAGGTCTTCAATCTGCTTTATTAAATGAGATATTGATCAATTCATTATCATTATCTTTATTTGTTATTATTTATGTACAGGTGTTAGTTACACATTGATTTAAACTTCATGATATTAATAACATTATAAAATTAGTTAAAGTGAAATAGCAGTGAGAATCCATTGTCTGTCCCTGAATGACGATGACCAGGGCTTTCCCCCAATGACGTAGAACCGGTTCATTTCTCACAAAGGGCCATTAGCAAGTTTTTTAAAACATTTATTTCACATTTATTCAACCAGGTAAGCCGAGTGAAAACTAATTCTCGTTTTCAATGGCGACATGTTTGTACTAATGTAAGCCACTGTGGATAAGCACGTCTGCTAAATTACGTAAGATTTAAAAGGCTAACTGATTCTTTGCTTAAATTCAATCTTCTCAGCAGCCAACATAAACTAAAGGGATGTCACTTCTTTGTGGTTCATAGTAAGAAGTGTAATTATGTTCTATAGCTGTATGCAGGGTTCGCTATCTCCGGGCACCATTGGTGTCTCTGGGCAGTGACTTTTTGCGGACACATTCTCCTGAATTATTTTTATACATTTCCTATAACTCATTGCATCTTCACCCCATTAAATTTATATATATATATATATATATATAATTATTTTTTTTTGAAAGCAGTGGCATATGAGACATCTCATTTTGTATGTGTTTATATTGTTGTAATACAGTGCTCAGCTGTAAAAGAGACCTGGGTCTCGGTTGATTTCTCTGTATATATGAAGTTAAATAAAATAAAATAAATAGTGCTTGGATAAGGTCCCTGAGATATATTGTCCATATACCCCCCCCCCCAGGCCTTTTTGTTATTAGAAACCAATGGAAGAAGAACAGTGAAAGTGATGTGTTTTCATACCCGTGGTGAACTGTCTCATATGCCTCGGCTTGGTGGATGGCTTCAGTATTTCTTAGTCCTCCATGTTTTATGGTTATATTTATTTTTGGACATGTTTGACAATTGAATAGTAGGTCGCTTGCAATACGTGAATATGCTTAATGTCTCTCTGCAGTTGTCATAAACCTGCGAGTTCAGACAACATCAGTAATATAGCATGCTGCTTGAGTGGTGGTCTGACGCTGCTTCCAAGTCCTGATATGCAATCATCTTGTTCATTTTTCATGTAATTTTCTACCCTCTTACTTTTACATTACAGTGTCTATTACATAAAACTATGAATACAGATAATATAAAAACATTTCTGAATCCTGAAATATATCCCCAGGGTCTAATGACTGGCTGTTTTGTGTTTCTGCAAGCTGGATAAGAGCTACTGCTAAATGACTAAAATGTTAACATGTGGCTGTGCTTTTCATTTCCTGTTGTGCTCCGACAATGCAATGAGCAGTGCTGAAAGGTTTTGCAGATTACTTCTTTTTTTGAGCACTTATGGGATAACCATTGTTCCAGGTTTTGGTCTTGATGCTTCGAGGGAACATTAACATGTTAGCATGTTGGGTGCAAATTTTTTGGTTTTGTCATCTTTGACCTCTTTGTTATTTGGGAACAAAACTATTACACCTGTGATGTGTGCTTATCCTACCTAGCTAGCTAATGCATGATGAATTCTATTGGGGTCTAAAGGGTTAAGGGTAATGCATGATGAATTCTATTGGGGTCTAAAGGGTTAAGGGTAATGCATGATGAATTCTATTGGGGTCTAAAGGGTTAAGGGTAATGCATGACATATGAGTGTCTGCTAAATTACTAAAATGCAAATGTGTGTTGTCCTGTGATGATCCTGTTATGTGAATATCTCATTGCCACAGTCAATGTAAAGGGTTTAAAGGTTTTCTCCTGGCTTGGATCTTTTGCCCTTGGCAGGTGGCATGTCAAGCCCGGTGGAAATCTTCCACGCAACCAGTAATTGCCCAGCTTCAAACGGAGGGTTTCTCAAAAAAGGAGGTACAGAAACTCTGCAGACTAAATGTCGTCATTACAGTATAATATTCAACACACGGTTCCGTGTTGATTTGCATGTTACCCAAGATTCCTGTGGCATTCAAAAAACACAGGCTTTCATGAACACCTACTGTAATGTTTGATTCCTCCAGAGGACAGATTTACAAGTGAGCCCCGGGGCTGACAGACCCATGAAGACCCATAATGACTGGAGGCAGGGGGTAAACACAACTGCCATCTGCTTGAAGGGACGCCAGGAGTAGTGAATTGTGGCACTGGCCTTAAACCCCATAAATGCCAGCAATCCCCTAAATCAACTCTAAGACTCTGAGTCTCTCAAGCCCCCCCCACACCGCTTCGCATCCACAAAGCTTGTACGTTAAACCAAATCCACACAAAATGACGGTGAACAAATGAAGGAATGAAGCTGGATTGGGCTCTAAGCCACTGGGTACTGAGACAGTTAATGTACGCAATACATAATCCAAATATTGTTGACTTAATTCAGTAACAAGCAGCACGTTTTTTATAATCGTGAACACCTGGAAAATTAAGAGGCTTTCTGTAGCAGTAAAAGGGAAAAATGAAGAAACGGTCAAATAACAGCGGCCATTTTGGAGCACGGCTTCTTAGAGATCTGTGGACGCAACAGGGCTGGTTTCACAGTGCGTAGGTTCTGTGGATGGGACGCCTGTCTTGGTGTGGACCTGGCACCTGTCAGGCCCAACAGCGTCTCTCTAATCCCCTTAAAGCCGTCCGGGGAGGTCAGGAGCTCCTACCAACCAAACCTTTCAGTTGTCGTCACACAACGTGGAGGGAAGCCTCTAATTCACCGGATCTCTCAATTAGTATGTGTACAGTTTAGCGTGGTTTACTGACACACACACACGCATGCGCCCAAGCGTGGACAATTTCACCCCCTTTGAGTGAAAGGGCCTTGCAGTGGTACTGAAATGTATGTGCGCGTGTGTACTCGGGGTAAAAAAGTGTGCGTGGGAGTGTGTGTGGCGGAGACAGGCGAGAATGACAGGGAGCGAGAGAGACAGCTGACCAACGACTCTCAGTCATGGGCATCACATCTCATGCGCATCACATCCCATGCTGAGGACTCACTACCAACCCCCCCGTTGGAGCTGATAGAGCTGCGTCTCCATCCATCCGGCCAGTGAGGTCGCACTGATGCAGTGCCCTTCTGCTGCGTGCGACGCACGTTTTGATCACTGCCCTGCCTGACAGGTGTATTATGTCTCTGTCGTTGTGCCACATCCTATCGGTCTGCTGGGGAGGGCAATGCGTTCACACAAGCCTATTCCGTGTACCTCAGCTAAGAGACCACGGCGCTTACGGCGCCAGGGTTGTGTGGGTTCAAATCCCACACGGGGCGCACTATGAAATACTTGCGAAAATGTCTGCATTCACTCAGTGAAAACGCCACTGTATTCAACATGTGCTTAATGACCTGAATGTTCCGTGAGAAGATGGATTATTTTATGACGCCTTCTCCACCGCTCTGCCCCTGGATGTAAAACCACAGGCCCCCCGCCCATCACTGCCGCAATCCTCCTAGCTCCTCTCACCCGAATCGCACTTCATGAAGGGTCTGCTCCTTTTACATCTCTCCAGGTTCTCTGCTTTATTCTCAGCAGATGACAGTCGTGTGTAGCACTAGTTCACCGTGACAGACAGATCGGAGGGGCCACTTGCAAGAGACGCTGCCACAACTCCACAGCTGAGATTGCAATCTTTGCACAAGCAGACAAAAGCCTGGCTGTTTCAGATCTCTGCACCGGTGCGTCCAAAACACGACGTCAAAGCTGAACATTTGAGAAAAACATTTACTAAGTGAAGGTGATGATGGTAGGTTGATGAAAGGTATTAACATTGTTTTGACAACGTTTTGATTCTTCTTTTTATGTCAGGGGATTCATCATCTGGTATTTCCAAGGGTTGCGACAGAAGGCTAGCTAACCGCTGTGCAAGAATTGCCTAGTACAACCTTTCAAAGGGCCTCTAGGAGTGTTTGCGGTAATAGCGGGAACATTTTAAAGAAATGCATAATGTTAAATTACAGTATCAGTCTAACATGTGAAAATCAATTATAACCTTGCAAAACTCTATTCATTCCTTTGAATAGGCAATGAAGATTATTTCGCAAACAAGCGAATACTCATTCTCGTATCTGTGTGCTCACAAAATAATCTTACTTGCCAACGAACAAGGTTTGTATTGAAAATGCAAACTTCACTCCTGTTTTTATAATATTTAGATTGAAGACATCCGCAGCAGAGCTCTTTCTAAAGTGATATAATGTAGTCCTCCCACAATGATATACTCAAATCAACCAGAGGAAACTACGTCCAATCAGATGTTCTTTCGAGTCGTTCACGTTGTATTAGGGTATCTTTATTCTCCACAACAGCTCACAGACAAAGGCCACCAAATGCAATTTACCATATTGTTAACGTAACACATTCAAATGACCACGTGTTTCCCACCTGGGGCTGTTAGTCCATGTGTATAACAATGTGAGGGACATAAAACACTAACTCAACATAATAAACCAATATCACATAATCAGTTGGGAAGTCTGTATGAGTGGCACACAATAACAGCTCTCCCTATAGATTCTGTCACATTGATAACTCCTCTGAATTATTCAACTAATGTGAATTATTAAATTATCCTCGCTCCGTGTTTTCCACTGTTGGGGTGTCAGTTCAATGACGCAACATGGGGATGGATTCTCACCCCGCCCTGGAGGGAGGTCTGGAGCTTTCTATCGTTAGCGCCATTTATATTTACACATACTATTCCAACTGGTTGTGTTACTCGTCTGTTTTTTAAGGGTGGACACTAATATGGAAAGTTATTCGATATCAGATGAATCTTTAAAATTTCATACCAATATAATATTTTAACTTTAAAACATGTCGGAAAAAGCTAATTATTATTTCATTTTCCACCGCAGAATATTTTAAATTTTGGTGCTGTTTTATATTGGAAAAGTGCATTGACATTGCTGGCCAATTAGCAAGACATAAACTGAAGAAGAAGAAAACGACATGTACCTCTTCTGAAGTGAAATTAAAATATATTTTATACTTGTTTCGTCTCCGAGCTACACTGGACCTTCATAATGTGACCAAGTGCAGTGTGTTGTGGAGAGTGATGTTCAATCATTATGGCATTACTTCGCATCCCTCTGTCTGATCTGAGCTCATTGACAACTAACACCCTGCATGCTTACAGGCTAATTGTGCTGTTTCACTTTTGGCATATGTGAAGAGACAGCCATCTCACTTAGACATATTCTAGGCTTTCAAATTTTTCAAAGTCAAATTGGTCCAAACAGGGATTGAGGAGATGTTTTCTGAACAGAATGAATAGTCAGTGCCAGTCTAAATAAGGGTCATTAGCCAACACCATCAGCGAACCCGTGGAGGTGGATGGAGGCTTGAGGAGGAGGAGGTGATGGAACATCCTGGATAACTTCATTTTATGACATGTTGCATCACCCATCAAGCCCTCTCTTCTTTGTTCTTCAAGCTATTTCATGTTGTCAGAGAAAATACAGTATTATCAGAACACCGTCTGCTCACCCGAACCATTAGTTGCCTAATGCGTGTGTGTGTGACTAGCTGACAGTAATGTTTTTCATGAGAATTCATTTTGTTATTTGAGAAAGACAAAAATGAGAATGACGTTCTTAGGGATGAAATTCTATTTGGTGTAAGTGACACATTCAGATAATAACACCTTGAAGGCTTTGGTGTACCTTCCCACAATGCATTTCTATAAGCCATGTGCTTTAAAGAATGTATTGGTCAAGACATTTTGGAATGGGATTGGGTTGCTTAGAAGCCAAGCATGATAAACCCTAAAAGGAGTGTTTTTTTCTTTAATCTCTGGGATTCCCTCCCTTTGTGAAAATAGCAGGAGGCATGTCAGGTCACACCGCATGGAGGTCATACCATGATGTTGAAAGAAATTCCCACTGATTTGTGCCCGCCTAACTACATATCAAAGGAGTATATACAAAAAACAGCATTTCCAATTCCGACAATGGAGGACACACTTAGATACTGTTTGGAAGCTGTTCCAGAGCTGTGCATTGAGGTAAATGATAGATTGAACTGAAACATTACAAGGATTTTATATATTAAATATAAGAATTAAATATGGTAGCAGAACAAATCCCAAGTTTCACAGGAAAACGTTGTGGTGTGATTGTAGCAATGTTGTGGTCTGATTGTAGCAATTTTGTGGTGTGATTGCTAGCGATGTTGTGGTGTGATTGCTAGCAATGTTATGGTGTGATTCTTAGCAATGTTGTGATGTGATTGTAGCAATGTTGTGGTGTGATTGTAGCAATGTTGTGGTGTGATTGTGGTAATGTTGTGGTGTGATGGTAGCAATGTTGTGGTGTGATTGTGGTAATGTTGTGGTGTGATTGTAGCAATGTTGTGGTGTGATTGTAGCAACGTTGTGGTGTGATTGTAGCAACTACAAGGTTATTGTCTTGAGTTCCTAGATGACATATCCTTGGGCCCTTCAGAAATCCACTTAACCCATTAATCTGCTTCAATGCCACAGCACATAGCTGATTTAACTTTGATGGGATTTGAACCCATGCTGCAGTGAGTTGTTCCCCAGATACAGCAGCCTGGATCTACACCGCGCTTTACATCTTTTCCAAATTAAGAGAACAGAAGAAGAGGCTCAGTGAACCGGTTTCAGTGATAAGAAGTGCCAGGTCAGTGGTTGTAATTTAATACCCAATTTTCAACACTGATGGAGCGAGGACACAGGGTGTTGCAGAGTCCCAGGAAGAGGGCAGGTGATGCGGGCTTTGACCACACTCCTTGTTCTGGGAAGATCAAATACATGTGAGAAGGACTTTGAACCTGCTACTCTGCCATCCTGCCTTAAGTTATGTTTGTTTTGATATTCTCCGGCTTCTCACATGCTTCTTCCCACTCACTGACTTTTTGGTACTAAGTAGTTAGGGCAAAATAGGAAAATAACCCTTTGCCGAAGATAATTTAAAAAGTGTCAGAAAGTTTCAAGGAACTATCTTGGTGAAGAGAAAGAAAATCAATGGCCTGTATGACCAGGTTCATTTAACATTCAGAAAACCACACTGTTAAAAGAAAAAGACACACCTGCAGGTCTTTTGGCCAGGAATTAATGCTTCAACTGAATTCGTTATACCAGTCATAGCCATTTATTCCAATCATTAATGATATTCAAAAACCTGAGAGTGATTTGCAATTTAAAAGTGCTAGAATATTTATATCCTTGCCCCGATAATATGGGTCAGCATTGAATAAAACAACTAGCTCATGATTAAAAATAAAATTAATTTCTTTAACAATCTAAAAATGAAAAAGCAATCACAGCATAACCCACAGAGTTTATGGCACATAATGAGCGCATGGTGGCGGTGACGGGAGCAAGACGCAACAAAGGCAGGAATGGTGGCGAGGATCGGATTAAATGGTAGGGTTTGTCATCGCAGTATTTCAATTTCACACCCTCTGTTGCACGCCACGGTGCGTATCGGATGTCAACAACATGAGCTGGGCCTTGTGAACGTAATGGGCATTAAAAAACTGTCTGCGCTCATTGATTTCAGCTGGAATAATGAGGTCTCGTCATGAGGTCTTAAAGAATGCACACAGGTATGCAGATGTTGTTTTTATTTTTGTCTGAGGCACCCGTCATTCCGTCACTTAGCCAGACCACTTGGGGTTGAACGTCAGGTCACAAAACTATTGACCTCACTGTTAAAATACTCAGCAGACATTGTCTAAATGTGTCATCGCAAAACGCATCAGTTGCTCTGCTGG
Organism: Esox masquinongy; assembly: GCA_016801175.1. Taxonomy (NCBI): domain Eukaryota; kingdom Metazoa; phylum Chordata; class Actinopteri; order Esociformes; family Esocidae; genus Esox; species Esox masquinongy. Next base: position 1,402 of record JACXGI010020670.1, on the reverse strand, counting down.
CCTTTGTAGGGTATGTTTGCTATTCATCGCAAATCTTCACTTGCTTTAGTCAAGTGGGTGTTTCTAAAAACGTTATGGATGGGAGTTTTAGTATGGGCATTACCAAGTATGATTATTCAGTTTGTTGTTGTTGTTTATAAACTAGTCTTTGTCGTGATAATATTTTTTTTTCCTGATTGATTACATCAGTGTGCAATGCATGCTGGTAGCGGATAGCAACACTGGAAGATTTGCTTTGTCATTCAGATGAGGACGCTGAGTGTTTGTTGTTGCTTACAGAATTATTGACGGTAGATTGTTGTATACCCAAAAGCAGCAATTCATATTTGATGAAAGAAAGTTCGTCCAATTTCATCACTGATATATTCCTCGGAATGAGACCGAGCCAAATTGAACGCTTGCCATCTAAATCACTGTTCTGTTTTCCTCAAGCAAAAAGCTGGCAGCCACACTGATGACAGTGTAAGAGACAAAGGTAAATTATAAATAAATGGCCCTGGGTATAACAAATCTGTGGGGAATAATGTCAGTTTTTAAGACCTTTATGTTTTTTAAATAATTTTTTTCAGGAATTCCTGGAAAATAGGATGAATAAATTAAGATTTAGAGATATTAGGAGAGATTGACTGTTCTTGATCGGCACATTACTTAAGATACTCTGCACCTTGTTTAGATCATAAACGATTATGTTTTTATAACACATTTCAACTTATTTTTACCCATCGTTAGCGAGGTTTAATTGCAACTATCGGACACTCATTTCATTGTGTGAAAGAACAGAGAGAAGAAGATTGTTGCTCATCCACAGACACACACACTCAGCCTTAACTTCAGGCACATGGAACCAGCCACCAGGAAATTGCTTTCAAGACCACCATCTGGAATCCCCCAAGGCCCCAGCAAAGCATACCGCTCAATACAACCCTACAGTGAATATAAGGTTACACAATACAACAATACAGAGAATATAGGGATACACAACACAATACTACAGAGAATATAGGTACATACAATACAATACTACATAGAATATAGGGATACACAATACAATACTACAGAGAATATAGGGATACACAATACAAAACTACAGAGAATATAGGTACATACAATACAATACTACATAGAATATAGGGATACACAATACAACAATACAGAGAATATAGGGATACACAATACAATACTACAGAGAATATAGGGATACACAATACAACAATACAGAGAATATAGGGATACACAATACAACAATACAAAGAATATAGGGATACACAATACAATACTACAGAGAATATAGGGATACACAATACAATACTACAGAGAATATAGGGATACACAATACAATACTACAGAGAATATAGGTACATACAATACAATACTACATAGAATATAGGGATACACAATACAA
>JACXGI010020669.1:0-10909 GCA_016801175.1 Esox masquinongy | reverse complement strand
CATTGAAAGCTCGTTGACTCTATCTAATGTTTGGAACGCATTCTGAAGAAGACTTGGTGCTACAGCACTCAATAGAATTGAAAAAAGACTCAAAATCGGGCATGTTTTCTGGTGATTTCTTTTAAACTACATCAAGTAGCTTGAATGTAAGGTAATATTACGAAACTGGCCTCCATGACAAACACAACAATATAAGTTTCATCCGGAAAAAGCGTTGTTGCATTTTTCATCTGTCCAGCCTACTGATAGGGCAGTTTAAAAGTATGTTGGCCTACCATTTTCTTGTGGTTGTTTAAGTATTTATAGTAATGAGTATCTTTTTCATTTTTATTTTCATGTTTTCTATAATGGTAATATTCTAAATACAGTTGTGCTCATAAGTTTGCATACTGTTAGAAATCAGCCGTTTCAAATAGTGGTTGAAATACTGATCGCGTACCCGGTCGTCAAGGGAGAGAGTAATTCAATTATTTATTGCAGCATTTGATAGTCTATTGTTCATGACTCAATACTCGGTCTTACAAACTCGAGCTCATCTCACTCAATCTCAAAGAACTTCCGGTCATACCTCAAGTAAAGTTGGTCATACCAACTTTATAGACATAGAAGACAGAATTACTGTAAGCCCATTGGCTACTTACTGTCGCGTTTTGAATGAACATGACTTCCAGTCTACAGTTAAACAGATGTTTAATTGTTAAACAAGCATGCATTCATATACTTCAAAAATACCCTGGCAGAAATTGTGAAATGTTGGCTCTGATTTTGAAAATATGACTGATCATGCAAAAAAACTGTCTTTTATTTAAGGATAGTGATCATATGAAGCCATTTATTATCACATAGTCGTTTGGCTCCTTTTTAAATCATAATGATAACAGAAATCACCCAAATGGCCCTGATCAAAAGTTTACATACCCTTGAATGTTTGGCCTTGTTACAGACACACAAGGTGACACACACACTTGAAAATGGCAATTAAAGGTGAAGTTCCCACATCTGTGGCTTTTAAAATTGCAATTAGTGTCTGTGTATAAATAGTCAATGAGTTTGTTAGCTCTCAAGTGTATGCACTGAGCAGGCTAGATAATGTGCCATGGGTAGCAGAAAAGAACTGTCAAAATACCTGCGTAACAAGGTATTGGAACTTTATAAAGATCGAAAAGGATATAAAAAGATATCCAAAGCCTTGCAAATGTCAGTCAGTACTGTTCAATCACTTATTAAGAAGTGTAAAATTCGGGGATGTCTTGATACCAGGCCAAGGTCAGGTAGACCAAGAAAGATTTCAGCCAAAACTGCCAGAAGAATTGTTCGGGATACAAAGAAAAACCCACAGGAAACCTCAGGAGAAATACAGGCTGCTCTGGAAAAAGACGGTGTGGTTGTTTCAAGGAGCATAATACGACAATACTTGAACAAAAATGAGCTGCATGGTCGAGTTGCCAGAAAGAAGCCTTTACTGTGCAAATGCCACAAAAAAGCCTGGTTACAATATGCCCGACAACATCTTGGCATGCCTCACAGCCTCTGGCACACTGTAATTTGGAGTGACGAGACTTTATGGTCACAACCATAAGTGCTATGTTTGGAGAGCGGTCAACAAGGCCTATAGTGACCAGAATACCATCCCCACTGTGAAGCATGGTGGTGGCTCACTGATGTTTTTGGGGCGTGTGAGCTCTAAAGGCACAGGGAATCTTGTGAAAATTGATGGCAAGATGAATGCAGGATGTTATCAGAAAATACTGGCAGACAATTTGCATCCTTCTGCATGAAAGTTGTGCATGGGACGCTCTTGGACTTTCCAGCACGACAATGACCCTAAGCACAAGGCTAAGTTGACACTCCAGTGGTTACAGCAGAAAAAGGTAAAGGTTCTGGAGTGGCTATCACAGTCTCCTGACCTTAATATCATCGAGCCACTCTAGGGAGATCTCAAACGTGCGGTTCATGCAAGACGACTAAAGACTTTGCATGACCTGGAGGCATTTTGCCAAGACAAATGGGCAGCTATACCACCTGCAAAAATTTGGGGCCTCATAGACAACTATTACAAAAGACTGCAAGCTGTCATTGATGCTAAAGAGGGCAATATACAGTATTAAGAACTAAGGGTATGCAGACTTTTGAACAGGGGTCAGTTCATTTTTTTTCTTTGTTACCATGTTTTGTTTTATGATTGTGCCATTCTGTTATGACCTACAGTTGAATGTGATAAAAGACGTGTTTTGCCTGCTCACGCATGTTTTCTTTACAAATGGTACATCTATTACCAATTCTCCAAGGGTTTGCAAACTTTTGAGCACAACTGTACTATTTTATATTACTTTTATACCTTGATTTCTGCTTCCAATTAGCTTCCTATGTGACTCAGACTATGAAAACAGTTGTTCAGCTACCAAATACCCCATTAACTAACAATGGGAAACATTGCCTAACGTTCTGCCACCAGCGTGCTTCACAGTTTGGATGTTGTTCTTTGGGTGATTTGAGCCAAACGTAAGGGTCAAAAGGTTCAATATTAATTTGTCATCACGAAGAACCTTTTCTTTTTTTGGCATATTTCAAAGTGTTCTTGAAAAAAAAAATCCTTCATGCCACCCTACCATACAGATCATCTACAATTTTTTTTTTATTTTAAGATTAGAGAAATGCAATACCTGGAGCTAATTCCTGCCTAGTTGGTGCTGTCCTGAGTTATATTTGGACGGGTCCACACTGTGCAGACACCACACCCACTGTCTCAGACCCTTAGTGTCTACATTGGGGTAGACTCAGGGCCGGCCCTTGGCATAAGCGACATAAGCGGTTGCTTAGGGCCCCCGACCGCTAGGGGGCTATGGACTGCTAGTGAGCCCCGGGGGAGAGGGGACCCCCAAATCAAATTTTGCTTAGGGCACCCAAAAGGCTAGGACCGGCAGTGGATAGATTACAATACCTCTCAAAAGAAATATTTCTACACTAAATTATTTTCTGTTCTGTATTTTTATTTTTATTTTGATTTTGACATTATGAACTTTTTTGTGTTCTGTGACAAAAATTAAATCAATTTTGATTTCATGTTGTAAGTCAATAAAACATGTAAGAGTCCAAGGGGGTGAAATATTTTATGAGCCACAGTATGTGCTGGTAGTCTAGGCTCAGTCTTTCCTGTTTGTGTAATTTATTGTGCTTTGTCTGGTATACTGTTGGATCTAAAGAGGGCCAGAACTCTATGACCATGTCATAGAACTATCGCCTAGCTTTTCTAGATTCTTCCTAAAGACAAGATTCTTCCTAAAGACTGGCCACAGCCCAGCTATTCCTTCATTCTGAAGAGAGATCTCCCTTCTTGTTTCAACTTTGTAGGCATATTTATGAATATACTAAGCTGTATGCTGTTAATGTATTAGACATGCTAAGGTACAACAGAAATGATTGTGTATTTTGCTTACATTTCTGTCTCAGCTAAATCCAACTGAATTGGAACATTTTCCAACTTGCATGAATTTCATCAACGGCAAGTCGTAATGTGACTCAGTAGTGTGTATGGCACCAACTTGACTGTATGCAACGTCTGGGCATGCCCCTGATGAAACGGCAGATGGTGTCCTGGGGGATCTCCTCCCAGACCTGGATCAGGGCATCAGTGAGCTCCTGGACAGTCTGTGGCAGTACTTGATGCAGTTGGATGCGCCAATACATAGGGCCAGTCAATGGCATCAATCATCCTTCGTCATCCAGGAACTGCCTACACACTCTATCTACATGAGGCCGGGCATTGTCCTGCACCAGGAGGAACCCAGGGCCCACTGCACCAGCGTAAGGTTTGACAATGTGTCTGAGGATTTCATCCTGGTACCTAACAGCAGTCAGTGTACTGTTGGCTAGCACGTGGAAGTATATTCCTCCCCAGACCATCACTGACCCACCGCCGCAACCGGCCATGCTGAATGATGTTGCAGGCAGCATAACCTTCACCACGGAGTCTCCAGACTCTTTCACGTCTGTCACATGTGCTCATTGTGAACCTGCTGTCATCTGTGAAGTGAATGGGGCACAAATGTCAGACCTGCCAATTCTGGTGTTCTCTGGCGAATGCCAATTGAGCTGCAAGAATTTCTCTGACACAATTCGGCTCCAACATACTTCCTGAGATCCAAGTAAGACACCCAGAAACAGAACACCATACAATGACTAAACTACAGTTGTTGTTGTTGACACAAAAATGCAAGTTAATTGTTCTTCACAACTTTGTTTTGTGATGAGTGGCATGCCCAGTGATTATAAAACTTTAGCTTAGCTGTTATAGCTCGAAGGCATGTTGGACAATGGTAGCAGCTACCATTACCTTTCTATGTCCTGAAATGACTATGAATTCTTGATATTGATACTTGATCTGATTTCAACGGTATTTAACACTCCCATATAGCCATTAAGGTCAGATAACGTTTGCTTATTTTGATTCATCTAGTACAGGCATTTCTGTTAAGATTATGGGGTTATTTCAGAAAGTGGGATTACTTAGTGGGATCAGAGTTGATGGAAACTCTGGGTTTACGGTTTCAAAGAGCCAATTCAGCATTTCTCTGAGTCAGTGACTATGGCAACATACTCAGTGAAGCTAACCAGCTCGCTAGCAGGTTTTATTCAACTAACACTGAGTTTGTCCTACTCTTTAACTGAAACCTGCCATCTGAATGTGTCAGACAGGGTGTTTCCTTTTCTTGAAGAGCCACATTGAAGCACAAATATTGAAGCACAAATACTCTGCAGAAATCTCAGACGGGAAAGGGTGATCAGACCCCGCTTGGATATTTTATCAATCCCTAATGATTACCTGTGTAAGCATTACCATTTTCTGCACAATTGATCATTTATCACAGGACAAGCTCCAGGATGAAATGACTGAGGGGGCATTTTTTATCAATGGGGGGCCATATTATTTCATATATCATTTGCAGTGTTAAGGGGAAACAAAACAGAGGGTCCGCAGATTCTATTCCCCGTGGATCTGGGCCTGATTTATCTGAACAATATTCTCAGCCCTCATATCGTTCCTATGACATATCGTTGACATGATTTCAGTTTGGAACAAATTCTTTGTGTTGCAGTTTTTTGTATAAACATCGGTGATGCTGAGCATATTTCCAAGGCAACTGTCTGTCGGGCTGGCTGCACTGAAACGTTTACTGTAAACTTTTGTAGTGTTCCCGAGTCACGGACCCACAAGACTCATCAAAGAAGAATTCCTTGAGGCACTGATCAGTTAATATTTTAGGGTTTCCAGTTGTGATTGGCTGCAAGGATTTGCACTCATATTCCTATCACAGCTCCTTCAGTACATGAAGGAGATTACTGTATGTGAATAGGAAGTCTTTCCACAGCATTAATGTGCAGGTAGGCCAACATAGAATTGTACATATTTTTGAGAATTGTACTTTGTTTTGGTTAGAAAATTTCACTACCTACTTCAATATATCACATTTTGAATGTAGCCACTGAAAGGTGTTTAATTAGGTAGGGGAGGCTAAACAACCTCACAATTGCTTCTACTGAAATGATACTTTTCCTGTTTGAAGTATATTTTTATATTTCATCTTCAGTTGCTGCCAAATACGTTTTGTGCCTGTTGGTTTGCACCTGCATAAATAGATGACCTTACTTGGTCCAGGCAAGTGAACAAAAGCAACTATATTTCCTGAGGAGACTCAAGAAGTTTGGCATGTCGGTAAAAACTCTCACCAACTTCTACAGGTGCACCACTGAGTGTGACGGCTGCTCTGCGTGGCACTGCGTGCTCTCCCTCTCCGGCGCTCCACCTCGCCGGTGTACTAACCACTGGCAGGAGCAGATGGCAGCAGCGCACCCTTCACACACACACCTGTTTTGAGTTAGTTATTATGATGTCTATATTAGTTTCTAGTTTTCACCCGCATCTCACAGGTTATTGTGTCTGTCAGTTTGACCGTGTGGTGCAGCTTTTTGAAAGACTGAATTAAAAGACTACTAAAAGTTATTCTCTGTTTTGTTTAGTTCATTTTTGCCTCGACTTTTACGCACTCGCTTCCCTCGCAACTCACACTGAGAGCCTCATCTCAGTCTGCATTACTGCCTGGTACAGCAGCTGTTCTGCTGTGGATCGCAAGTCCCTCCAGAGGGTGATGAAGTCTGCGGAGTGCGTCATCAGCTGCCATCTCCCCTCCGTGCAAGGCATCTACTATCCACGATGACTTAGGAAAGCACAGAACATCTTCAAAGACTACAGTCACCCAGGCTATGATCTGTTCACACTGCTGCCATCTGGGAGACGCTACCGGAGCATCAGGACACGCACTTCCAGACTCACAGTTTTTTCCCTCAGGCCATAAGGGTTCTCAACCAGCAACACTTGATCTATGATCACACATGATCACACATGCACATTCCAAATGCTCTGATGTCTTTCCATGTACATTCATGTAGATTAGAATATTCTTTTATATGTATGATTCATAAACATATGACACTCATATTGTACCTATAATACTCAATACTTCTACCCATATTGTTCATATTCCCCATCCTACTCTCTTTAAAATTGCTGCTAGTCTACATTGTTATGTATATTATTACTATATTTTTGCTTTATATACAGCTCCGGAAAAAATTAAGAGGTCACTGCACCTTTGTCTTTCCTTTCCAAAAAAGTTGAAAAGGAAAGTTTTGAGTAAGGAACAGAAGCGTTCAATTTGCAGTGGTCTCTTAATTTTAACCCTTCTGTTCCTCACTCAAAACCTTCCTTTTCGACTTTCTTGGAACGAAAAGAAAAATGTGCAGTGGTCTCTTAATTTGTTTCGGAGCTGTATTTCTTAATTCTTAATACGTAAATGTCGTGTGCCATGTCAGATGAATTTCATTGTTCAGAATGACGCTGTGTTTTTCAATGCATTTGATTAATAAACTTTGAACTTGATTTTACATCCCCACACACACACATTATATACATGTTTAATGAGTGGAACACTCGAGATTAAACATTTTTATTTTTTTCAATAAATACTCACGCATTGAATAATAATGAATACAACCGGATAGCAGAGTATGGTTCCAATCGTGGAAGCGCAATGTTTATTAAACCTCCAGGGACACAGGCAAAAAGGCGGGACAGAAAAACCTCAAGCAGGCTAGATTTGGTAACAAGCAGTCAATCAGGCTAGCCGAAGGTACTGGAATCGGCAGGCAAAGGGGTAATCCTCAGGACAGGCAAGCTGGTCAAAATGGGGATCTCTAGCAAAGGTAGATGGGAGTCAAGCAGAGCGAAGAAGACAAAAACAGGCAGAAAAAATTGGTACACAAACAATCAGCGTTAAATGGTAGTGAGACTCACAGGCTTGGGAAGTCAATACAAACAATACCTCACAAGGAGGAAGTGGCAGGTGTAGACTATATATAGGGAGTGTAGATGAGGAACAGGTGTCTAAAATTCCTGTGATTGCGATCTGGTGTTAGAGTTACGTTTGGCTGTGGGAAGTTGTGGGTGTTGTCGTTGTTGCAGGTAGAGGGCGTGAAGGAGCAGTCAAGGTTCATGGGTGGTGCAAGGACCTCACACTTACAAGTGGAGAATTGGTCAGACTAGTGCTTAGACTAGTGTTTCCCAATCCTGGTCCTCGGGACCCAAAGGGGTGCATGTTTTTGTTTTTGCTCTAGTACTCACACACCTGTTTCAAATGTTACCCTACCACTTACTCACTTGATTGACATAATCAACCTATTATCAAGACTTTCATTTGGATCAGGTGTGTGAGTGCTAGGGCAAAAACAAAAACTTGCACCCCTTTGGGTCCCGAGGACCAGGATTGGGAAACACTAGTCTAAGGGAGTGCATTGCATTGCAGCTGCATAACTGTGAACCTTGTTAATTTTGTAATTGTGTCATACCGACCGTGGCCGGGAGTCGTACAAAGGGAGGTGTGAATTGTAAAGGTGCCATCTGGGTTGGAGGGCGATGAATGTTTTTTTTGTGGTGTGTTGGGGCCTTAGCCACAAATTGGATCTCAAGAAAAAGGTGGTAAAATTGGGTGAGGGTGATCATGTCACTGTAAATGTTACATCTAACATAAAACTAACTTGTAAGTTCCTTGGAAATTTGTCTGTCGCGGGTTGCGTATTTTTTTGGGCTTGTTTCCAAAATGCCCATGCTTATTTGGGCTTGTGTATTGCTTTGACTATGAGGCACACGAAACCCGAGAGAGACTTTAAGAGAAACTATGTAACCTGTAAGTTGATGATATCATAATGCGATACACTTACTGCCTCAGATGTGGCTGTTCTAATCAAGGATGGACAAAACACGTATCTTGCAATTCGCTATTCAAAAACCTTGCAATTCCATTTGAGCTTGATTTTGGTAAAATATTAATAATATAATGACACATGCAAGTATCTGACTATATATAAAGACACAATACCAACTTTGACAGTGCGGTGTTCAATTATTTTAAAAACAGTTTTATTAATTTCCTGAAAAGTAACGATTTTGGACATAGACCTACAAGGTTTCAGCCTGGCAGCGACGATATAATTCTGTGACGATATAAAATCTCTAAATACTTGTTTTTGCTTTTCATCATGAGGTATTGTGTGCAGATTGAAGAAGAAAGAAATCTATTTTATACATTTTAGAATGAGGCTGTATAAAAATATGTGGAAAAGGGGAAAAGTTCTGAAAACTTTCCAAATGCATTGTAGACATTCCATCTCCCAGGACCTTGGTTTGAACAATTGACAAAGCACCTTGTACAATTGCTAATAGTCTACTAGCTGACCTGAAAAAAAAATTCAGTCTGCACCATCCACCGCACATTGTGTATGTGGTAGGAAGCACAGAAAGATTCAACTGTTAAAAGGCAACCAGATGAAGCATTCTAAGAAATGACACCCTACCTACAGTCAAATGTGGGGGAGGTTTGATAATACTGTTGACTTGCTTTGTTGCTTCCGGTACCAGGGCACTTGAACGTGTGAAAGGCATCAAGACATCAGCTGATAGCAAGGTGTTTTGCTGCTTAATGTTCAACCTATTGTCCAGACAATTAATAAGTCTCTGTTGAAGGTTATGTTTGTTGTTCAGCACAATAAACCCACACATCAAAAAAAGAAAACTGAAATAGCCTACATAGAAATGCTGGGCTGTTCTGCCAGTGATGAGTCCAGATTTACTCCTATCACAAACAAGTGGGAGAGATTAAATCAGCAGTTGGGAGAAGGCTCCCCTCAAATGGTGAGGAACTGGTGTGGTTCACTGCTGAGGAGTGGGCCAGTGGACACAACTGTAGGAAGCTTCCTGGTTACAATAACCTTTAAAATGCAGTCTTTGAAAAAGGATATTAGTTCTTACATTTCGTCCATGCTAGTCATTTTTGTTTTTCTCAATTACCATAATAAGAAAGTTTGAGAAACGTCAATCATTTAATAATCTTATAGAGAAAAAAAATGTCAATTATAATGTGTAGGAATATTTACTTCATTTATTAAACCTTAATATAAAGTGTAACTTTTACTTAACACTTCACAGATGTGTCCTACTCCTTGTCCAGTATGCAGATATTGAATGAAAAGAACGACCCCTAGGCTGAATCAGCATTCTGCCCTTATTTGTCATAAGTGTCCACTGTTTCCCATGGCTGGATATAAAGGCTGAAGAACGCGCGTAAAACATGCATTTTTAATGTGACGTCCGCATCAAATTCAGTGCAGTGGAATGAATGGAATCCTAATGACGTTTTCACAATTCTTCCCCCACTCAGTGAGACAATAGAAATGAATATCATAAAAGAAAGCTCTTCTCCTTTTAGCGACAGGGATCAGACCTTTTTTCCACTTACCTGGGCACATGGAACTTGTGCACTCAGTTGCTCATTCTCAATGTAAATGACTCCTTTCAACCTCTGTATTTTAGGGAGCAGACGTGTGAAGACTATGTAAACAGATGTCTTATCATAGATATTTAGAGCAGTATTCTGTAAGCCCAAAGCAGAAGTTAGTCATTGCCAAAAAATACTGCTTTTCTTAAATCATAACAATTTGTCTTATAACAATGTTTTTTTTCCCATTTTTTTTCCGATTCAGCCTCGGGCAACATGATTTCTTTCTACACAAAGAATAGCTCTGGTACTGTCTACCCTGATGATACACAAAACAACATTTTTTTTCTATAATGCAATATATTAGTATTACAATAATATTATAATCCTATGGTTATACAAAAAAATATGTTCTGGTCATAGCCATATTCTGTATTGAGGTATAAATTCCATTCTTAATATAAAATAACAATAGAACCTGAAATATTGGACTAGCATTACAGTTTATTTAGCTGGCCCACTCTCATTCTAATTACATAGACTATATTAGACCCAGTCTACAATGGATATTTGAAATGTCACAGTGCAAGTCTTGATATTTCTGTGTTCGATATGGAATAAGAATGGGAGTTTTGGAGTTCACAGTGACTGATCCGCTGTTACAAAATAACATAATTATGTTACTACCTAAGAATTACCTGGAATGTATGCATGATACTGGCTATTCTACATTTTTTAATCATGCATCCATTAACATTTTGGAATGTAATAAAACTGTGAGGTTAATTAGCATGTCAAAATAGTGTATATGCCAAAAAGTCCTGTTTCATATTAAATCTATACATTATTTATTTTTTAACCTTAACCAGGAAAAGGACTAAAAATCTCTTACAGGAGTGTCCTGGCTAAGACGGGCATCAACAAACAAAAAATAATTTTAAGCACACAACACAACATAGGGAAATCAAAATACAGCAACCATACCTAGTGCCAGTAAACAAACAAATAAATACAGCAACAATTAAAATAAAAGTTGCACAATTGTCTGCTGTGTGCATGTCTCCTGTGTGCTTAGTTTTTAA
>JACXGI010020668.1:0-10911 GCA_016801175.1 Esox masquinongy | reverse complement strand
TACCCTAGAGGGTGCTGTTTAGACTACTGAAGACTACTACAAAATGTGTTTTTAATCATAGATTAATCTAAGGAAGATAACCTTTTATTCCTATAATTTTTATATTTTATATTTTCATGTTACCTCCCTGAGGAGCCTCCACTGGTCAGCGTGTATCCAAATGTGTTTTCCTCATGCATGGTGAAATGTCTCCGTGAGGTGAAATCATCCTTATTTCACTCCACTACTACCCTTGCAGGAATTTATTGTCCTCTCAAGCGCAATAAAACATTTAAACACACACACCCACACAAACACATTTGCCTTTCTATCCCTGTAGGGCCCTGAGACCTAACCCTAACCCAGAAATCCATATTTCCTATTCTTTAGCCCTAAACCTACAGTAACCTTTAACCTCAATAACCTAACGTTTGTGCCTGAACTTAACCTAGCCCCAACGCCTAACTCTAAACGTAATTAACCAGTAATTCTTATACCTAAAGGTTACCCCAATTCTAACACTATGCCAAATTGTTTTCCCTAAACCTAACCTCTGAGACGGAAATCAGAATCAAAAAACATGTGGGGATCAATTGCTTAGGTTTTTCTATCTTCATGAGGTCCCCACAAGTACACATAGATGTGGATGACACACTCACCGACTGTCTTGAAATAAATAAAAAAGTATAACAGCAGGAAGCATTGAACCACAGTTTATTGAGTTGACATTGACTTCCCCATTTTCACCAGCTCCACGGGCCCATGTGTGTGTGTGTGAATGCGTGTGTGTGTGCACTAAGTGATTGTCTTTTACACCCTCCAGGCATGTGTTGAGGTAAAACGATTAGCGTTAGAGTTCATGAAATCTTCTCAATGCACAAGCCACAGTGTGTGTGTGTGTGTGTGTGTGTTTGTTTGTCTCCGTATGTGTGTTAGTCTCTGCACCAACACAACTGTCTGCTAGTGAGTCCTTGTGAAACACTGCTCCTTATCTCTCAGTGAAAATCTCATTACAATGTTGTTTAATAGGGCAATAGAATAAACAACAGGCATGTCCAATGCGTGCACTGAGTTTAAACCTAAACCTCACCCTAACCCATAATTTAACCCTAAAAACCTTACCTAAACCTTACTCTAAACCTAAATTTAAACCTAAATCTAGCCCAATTTTATCCCTAATTTTCACTCTAATCCCTAAGCCTCGTGATGACCAGAGAATGTCCGCACAGATTTCCGTAATTTTCACACACAAGAACATGCATTTGCTTTAACATCCTAATTTCCCTTACCCCTAAATCAAACACAATTTTAACCTCCTAAGGCCTGAGCTTTGATATTGTATGCATTTTTTATTTCTCTTAGCTATTTGGGATTAGTAGGACCTGATCAGTATAATATCTAAGCATGGCGTAGACAACTGTCCTCTAATAAGGACAATAGGTTTAAGTTAAGCAGAATGAAGTACATGGTGCAGGAAGCCTAAAACATAGTGTCCTCATACGTGGACACAGGGTCTCAGGAGGTTAAATGGCAATTTTCATTCATAACTGAGTGTGTAGTGTGCATTAGGTTTTTTTTGATAAAGATAAAGAGAGCCTTAGAAAATCAAGAAGGCAAAAAAAATAATAGAGACGAGAGAAACCTGAAGAGAGGGAATCATGGAAATATACTATGGTTTTAGCTTTGAAGTATATAGGGAGTTTTTTCCTTCGTTGGCCTGCCAGTTGGCCTAGCATTTTAGTGTGTCGGGGGAATAACTGGAAGGCTGCTGGTTTGAAATCTGAGTTGCTAACATTGCTTATGTTTTATATAGTCCCTGGTGCAAGAGATATATAACTATCTTGTAAGAGTATCCTACCAGTAAACGTTTTAGGAGCTAGCTAAAATTAGCTAAACAGATAGCATGTCATTTGCTAGCACAAGACAGATGTTTAAATACACTTTGATAACATTTCATTAAAAAGAAAAGTACTACAAGGCATTCTGGAGCCATTGCAATAAGGGCGAAAATCTAGACAAATAGGTTAGCTATCTACAGTACTATGTACAGCTACGATGACATGGGTGAACAGCTAGTAGCCAGTCTGTGACAGTTTGCCAGCTATTTTGATTTGATATTTGAGAGACTGATAGATTGCTGTGGAGTAAGGGGCAAAACAGTAGGTGCAGTGCTCATTTTGATTACTTTATTTTCCCCAAGTTATACTCCTAAGTTAATAAAACTTGAAGTCAGTTATTAAACCTCTGAAGTCCAGAGTCATTGTGCCCCTCGTCATCATTCGTAATATTGGTCCTACTATTTGGTGGAAGTGGTGTTTCATTCAGAACCAATGATAGGACAAACTCAATGCGAACTTTTACCCAGTCTAGGTAACAAGCGAACTTACATTGCGCATTTACCCAGTCAATCTGGTACCATGGGTGTGTGGACATAATTTAACAGACTCACTGGAAAAAAATCTATTTCATTATACTGCATCTACTATATCTATCTAGGCTTTGGGAATAATTTTGTTTTCTAATTGCTGAACACACTCGTTTTTTTTTATTAAGTTTTATCGTAAGTACGGAAATGTATGAAATGACTTGCATGTAAAAATACTTAGGGGTAATTAAAAGTGATAAATGCTGTTGCCTTCACTGGAAACCCAGGTCTCCCACATGAGTGGTTATGTCTTTAACCACTACACCACAGTGCTATACATTTGACCAGAGCTATAGCATCTCGACATTAGATAATTTTGTCACGCATTAACATCACGCCAAGTTTTAATATTTCGCTAGACACCATTAAGCATTGTGTTAAACTGACTAACGTTTCTTATTAAGTTTAGGCTTACTAGTATCTAACTTACTACTTAGAATAGTCATAAGGATTGAGCAATTGCTAGCGAGACTGAAGATGAATTTTACACAACCAAAGCTATTTCATGACAAAAAACGTTTTTTTTCCATTCATTCGTGAATGACCTTGATAATATAACTATCAATATAGGTGATGATAACTGACTTTTTCGTCAAGAGAAAACCCCTACTCTTTTACTGCCCAAGGGGTCAAGCCTACAGTACAAAAATCATGCACGGATGCGTATTTCGGGAAATCCACCAGAAATAGTTGCAATATAGATTGTTTTATTTTAGGCTTACTACACCATGGCTGCTGAAGGTTGTAGCCAGCAAAGTTTTTGTCTATCCTGACCCAAAAAGCATGCACAGATGCGTAAATGCATCAGAAATAGTTGCAATATAATCGTGAACAGTTTTTTTTAGGCTTACTATAACGCAGCTACTGAAGGTTGTAGCCAGCAAAGTTTTTGTCTATCCGGCACAAATCCTAATCCATAATTTTCTTTGACTGTGCTGAAATTCGAACGCGGGACTTGGTTGCAGGTCCGCGTCTCTAACCACTACGCTATTTAACAAGGGGCAGAAAGTCAGTGTCACTCACTCAGTGAGAGACATTAGCTTTTCTTGGCCAGCTCCGCTTATGCGGTCTGGCAAAAAAATGGTAGTAATTGAATGAATACATTCACATAACTGGCTGACTTGTGCTTGGATAAATGATTTGGCTGGCTAGCTAGCTACATACGAATCATTAGCAGACTGCTGTGTTGTGTTGTGGCTGTATGCTTTCTGTGCTTTTGCGATCTCGTTGAGAAGCTGGGGTAGGGTTAGTTCTTCTCCTGGACTCATACTTTTATGGCTGCAGACAAATGCTAGGGGCGCCGTCCATCCATAGGGCGCCCTAATGAGTGAAGATTTTTTTTTTTTACTTTTATAATTCTTTACTAATACTATTTTAATACTATTTAATACTATTAAAGTTTAATACTAAAAAATGGGAGAAACTCCAAGAAGACTCAAGGGTGTTAATGGTTCCAAAGGTGGGTGCTTCAACAATGTCCTGAGTGAAGAAATGTAAATGCACTATTTTTGTTTTTCAGCAAATTTGCAAAAAATGTCTAAACACCTTTTTTGTATTGTCATTATTGGGTATTGTCAGGAGATTGATGAAGAACAAAATCCGTTCGATCAATTTTAGAATGTGGCAAACGTGGAAAAAGTGAAGGGATCTGAATCCTTTCCAAATGCACTGTTTATCTACTTTTTGCGTGACTCAAATGTTCTGAGAACCCCAGGAAGAGCAGCCACTGTCTCGCCAACACAATGTGGATCCTAATAAATATTTTAAAGCATGTCTCTGCCTTTCTTAAAACTTAGCACAAAGCACATCCTATCCTTTAGAAGCTTTTTACTTAACTGAAGTCCCAAATTAAATTGTTTGAGGATTATAATTGTGCCTGTGCATTTCTGATCAGGGCTTTAAGGACAGGCACGGGGGGAGTGGCCAGTGGAGGCTCTGGGTCTGATCCATCTGGCCCTTAGGAAAATAATGTGAGTAGAATTTAAAGGGATCTGCCTGCTGTGAGGGTAGTGTGGGGGTATTTGAGCATGTTGAGCTTCTGTGTTGTGTGGTGTGTGTTTGTGTGGTGTTTGCCCAAACTGAGCTTGTGTGTATTTAAATAAAATTACAGTCATTTCAATTAATGTATTTAATGGGAACTGTATTTCTTTTTAATTTCATTACCATTTAGTAAATTAATTTAAAATGATCTAAATTGGGACAGTACAAATAAAGTGTTAAAAAAGTATATATAATTAAATGCTAATAAAGTTCATAGTAAAGAACTTTAATGCACCCAATTTAGATAATTTAATTAATGTTTTTTTCCTGCTTGTGTTTTGTCTGTGTTGGTGTGGGTACATATGACTGCGTTGTGTCTTGGTGGGTGGGTGGGTGGGTGTGTGTAGGTATGAGTGTGTTTGTCTGCGTTTCATCTCCTTCTTGCTAGTGCACCATGTTTTGTACCATGGCTCTGTTTTGAAATAACATCTTTTGGCTCTGTTTAGTGCTAAAGTAACTTTCCCTGAATCCCTAGGTTTTCAATAAATCCTGTTTGGATGTTTCAGGGTTTCCTGCTTATTCCCCCCTGATTCTAGAAATCATCTATTAGTGTTCTCTGGAAAACCAGGGTATTTTTGGAAAGGTATAGTTTATTGTAACCCTGGTCAAAAAATGTGAGAATTTGGCAGAATTTGTGAAAACATTAAAAAAAAAAATTGACAGATTAAGATTTTTGCAGATACAAAGCCCAGCCTTCACTTCAAAAGACTGACTCTGTCTTTTTTTAAAATAAAGCACACCCATGTCCTTCTTAAGCCATCCACTTAACTGAAGTCCCACATGAAATGGTTTCAGGATTGTGCCTGGGCATCTCTGATCAGAGCTTAACTGAGGGTTTACTATGTGTGAGAGATGTCAGAGGATCAGTGGTACTCCTTTGGTGCTTTGAAAGACATCCTGGGTTGAACATAAAGTTAACTACTTCTATATACATACTTATATATTTCTACACATAACATATATTTAAAATTTACAGTATGTCATTTACACAGCACTACTAATTATGAAAAGCAGTTTTTAGAGTCTTTATTCCTGTAATTTAGATTTATTTGATAATTAGAGTCTCCCAACAGGCATATTTATCAATTATGCTCTAAATGAATCCCAGTTGAATACACTTAATGTGTCCAAAATGTCACCCTTATCTACCATTAACTCTCCCAAGAGGCTCTGATCAAATGTAGTGCACTACAGACTGTAGGGATTAGGGTGCCATTATGGTACGGACGGACATAAAGCAGCTCTTAACAAGGCAGTAACACAGCCTATTAGATTTTATTAGATACTAGTGCTAACAGATGGACATGATATAGTTCACTATGCTAAGGCGTTCATGACCAGAATATCTATTGCTTGAGTCTGGTGAGTGGAAGACTGCCCATACTGTAGTAATGGTTGGACTTGAGGAAGTGGAGTCAAACAAATGAAAACCATGATGTGTGTGATACAAAGAGAAGTAAAGAAGCGTCCTTGTACAAAACATGTACCATTATGAAGTCTGCATCAAGTGGGCATCAAAATCATCTGCCAGTTTAATGCTACCTGGTGTGACTTACAGTTTTCATTAGCAAGGAGAGATTGAAAGTTCCAGCCCAGTTAAAGTAAGAAGAAAATCAGGGGTTCTCCAAGAAGGATTTCTTAAAAATGCACACATTTTTGAGAAAGTTAGAAGAGTTATGCCACCGTATTTCAATGACACAATGAGATGGATCTGAATAAATAGCAGACTGGCAGAATATATTCTGGGTTTACTTTACAGAGGCAGCTCAGTACTGTTTTTGTCTTCTTTTCATTTTTCCCCATGTTTTTGTTACATGATTTCCATGTTCTCCCTTTCTGTCCTTACCTTTCTTTCTCTCGTCTCTTTTCTCTCTCTCTCCTCTCTCAACTAAATTTAAAGAAGGTATTTGTAAGTTCAGCCACCAACATCTCCAGGGGGAATAAGAGCAACAATGTGTTTATGACTCAAAATAGCTTTAGCAGCTAACAATATAACAGCTTTTTAGCTAGGTAATCTAGCTGAAGTTATACAACATGTGGTCTGGAATTCCTTTTATTATAGCCTGCCTGTGGTATAATTACAACTGATTGAACAAACAGGGTTTATGTCTTAGGCTAGTGGCACTGGATACAGGTAGCTTACTTGGTAGCTAGCTTGCAACTTTTATGGATGCAGTTACCCGTCGAAGACAAAAACTGCAAATTCAACTGTTCAGGTCCATATCAGCCTGCGTATTCCTCCATAATTTGAAAGCAATGCCTGTATTTTTCCATGGTTTGATCCCATGAAACAAAACACCCAGATCATAATAAACAAGAGAAAATAATTGGTGAGATGCAGAATTTATTAAGCATGAATACAAATGAACAACCCCGTTTCCAAAAAAGTTGGGACGCTATGTAAGATATAAATAAAAACAGAATGCAATGATGTGCAAATCATTTAATCCCTATATTGAATAGACACTTCTAAAAACCATTGCATTCTGGTCTCTGTTAAATAAATCATTTAAATTAAATTTGCTTAACTGTCATGATATGCTGTGTAAAAATAAATAATACAACTAAATAAATTTTGTTGAAAGAATTACATATCACCAAAAGAAAATGTATGTCTTGTGAAATACCTTGAGGACCACAGATTTGAGGGTGCTTTGAGAAGAGGTTTGGAAAAGGCTAAGCTAACTGACAGACACAAATCAATGGTTTCGTATCAAAAAACGTAATTCTTAGCAAAACTGCCGTTCTAACCAGGGTTTCATAATGTTCACACTGTCATAGTCATTTTTAAAACTGGGCATGTTGAAGTGTTTTCAGAAATGGGCTTGTGGGCGTGTTGCAGCTAAGAAAACATTTTACGTAAAAGCAGAATAGATTGCAGTGTGCAAAACACCATAAATCATGGATTGACAACGAGTGGAGTGATGAGTCCATGTGTGACATTTTCAGTTCACAGAGATACCAAGAAGCACATTGATGCCTGTCCGTAGCCTTGTGTGAAGCACGCTACCAGATCGGTCATGGTCTGGTGGTGCATTTCAGCCAATGGTGTAGAGCAGGGCTATTCAATAGACTGTACATACTACATATATACTGTATATCATTAAAAAAACATACAGCTCAGATAAGTAGCTTTTAATTTTGTTTTATTAGAGACTTGCGTCTGACGGTATGTGTTTATGTGCTATAGTGTGGTGCCGACTTACAGGTCTCTATCTCCTCTGCAGGCACTGTAGCATTTGCAGCTTTATCAGGTTTTAGAGAAATGCAATTATAATTTAAACGCTCTGCAGTAGCTGTTTATTTGTTTTGTTTTTTTAGGAAGTTCAGCTCTCTCTGGTTCTTTCATAATTCAGTGATCACACAGCCTTTCCTCGTTCTCCTTCTACCCTTTTCTCTCTCTTTTCCTCCCTCTCTCCATCTCTCTTTCTGTGCCCCTCAACTGAATGTGAATAATTACACCCAATGTCATTGGTGATATAGTGGTCTTCCAAAAAATGTAGTGTGCAACAAAAAAAAATAAAGCAATTGTTTGACTCCTCATCTTACACCACTGTCAGATATTTTCAGCATTTTCTAACACTACTTTCAAATTCTTTCCAAGACCTCTAACACCACTGTCAAATATTTTCAGCATTTTCTAACATTACCTTCAAATTCTTTTCAAGACCTCTAACACCACTGTCAAATACTGTCCACATTTTCTAACACTACCATCAAATTCTTTCCAATGCGTCTAACACCACTGTCAAACACTGGCAAAATCCTCTAACACCACTGTCAAACACTGTCCTATTAGGTATTGCACAAATCCTCTAACAGCACCGTCATACCCAAGCAAATGACATCCCCTGTACGTCATTAGTCCCTATGTCATGTGGTATGTGGTGCATCACCGTCAAATATGTCCCTCTGACGATAAAGATGTGCAATCACATGCACAAACTGTGACATCTCCGTTTGTTCAATACTGTCCTTTCCATGTTAACACAAACCAGCCCTCACCTTTGAATGATGAATGAGGTTCAGCATGTTGACAATGTGAACAATCTGTTTTTCCAGCCCATTAAGAAGACTGGCCTCGGTAAAGTGCCTTGTTCAATGATAATGACAGGTGTATAATAGTTGTGGAACTACTAAGGGAACCTCTATGGTTTTGGCTTGTTTTGTCGAACCTGTTACCCTCCAGAGATTCTAGGGCAAAGTCCCAAATGGCACCCTACAGTATATATGGATGCTTTGCTTCTTGTGTCAAACATCATGTACTCCAGAGACTGTAAAGGATCAATGCAAAAATTACTGAGGAACGGCAAGTTATGGAGAAGGAGAGGCATGGTACTGTGCAAGCCTGGACCCCTACATTTTGGTTTACAACTGTTAACACACATTTCCTGAAAGTGTACCGTGCAACATTTTCTCAAAACTATAAAAACTCACAGCATATTGACATAACCCAGACTTCGTTCTCAAAATAAAACACCATCAAAAACCACCTTATCTGGCATATAAATGAAACTTGAGTAACAAAAGTTTGACAAAGACATGAAATACAATTCCGTTGAGTACCCTTTGCACAGTGGTTAGAATAATTTGAACTATTATAAAAAGGCATTAATTAATCAATAACCATAATGTGTTCCATAATTTCCAGTATGGATTTGGACTTTGTATGATATAATAGATCGTAAATTATCTACAGATAATGCGGAAGTGTGCAGAAAATACACAAATTCTGTGCAACATCGTATATCTCACTTGGCCAGGGATTTTCAACTAGTTTTCAGGGTATATTTTCTGACGGTCTACATACCGAGGAGAAAGACGTTTTTCATCTTGACCAGATTTCTCTAAAGGAAAACGATTGTTTTCGAACAGAAATCAGGTTGGTCAGCACAGTAGTCAGTTAAGTTTACATGAAGTTAGCCATTTTCATTTGTGAAAGTCTGGACAATTGGTCCAACCTTGAAATGGCTCAGGCTTGGCTGTCCTTCAGTTGCAATCATTGCTCATCTTCCTCAATCACCTCCTACCTTTATTACTTTTTCTTTACCTCTCTCTCTCTCTCATCTATTATTCCAAAACACAGGTGAACTTTCATTCATGTCGACATCCTGATTGCTTGTTGAGTATTTATGCCAACATAGCAACAGTTTTGCATTACAAAGAGAGATGTGTGTACAATTTGCAGCAAATAAGTGTGAATAGGACAGATATTTGTATGAAAACAGATGAATATTGCATATGGGTTGGGGAAAATGGTCTTCAGTCCGGAATTTAGCTAAATGTTTTTTGTATATATTGTTTATTGAACCAGGTTTAGTGTGTTAGTCATTGTAAAAAACAGTATGTAGTCATTTTTGATTGTTAAGAACTATACCATAAGTGGCAGTTATTTTTGTTTCCTATTCAAATAAACATCTGTGGCCATGTCCTTGGCAACTGATTGTTGCACAGTGTCCTTGACCAGGCTTCTCACCCCATCTCACTACAAAATGGATAAATTAGAGAAATATACTAATAAACATTAAATGATATTAAATACATACGGTCAGACAAGTACATATTGTAATAGTGTTTGAGTGGTGCAGTTATCAGGTACCAGTTTGTTTATTTTTGGAGTGAGGTGACACGAGAGTGTCAAGCTTAAGGGTCTTTTGCAAATCACTTCAGGTATTTGCATCAGCAAACTGAAATGAGTGCCAACCAAGGGAAGTGAAAGCTTGGGGAATGACCAGAGTGATAGACTATATCTACCAGAGAGCAGGTTACTACTGGAATAGCAGATGTGCACTAAGGCAGCAAATTTACCTAAAAGTCACTTATGAATAAGTTAGTACAAATGAGACTGACATCATGTGTGAGGGGAGTGCTGAAGATGACACATGTTACAAAGCAGATGGCCGTGTGAATAGCATCTAACATATGGAGAAGCAGGCAGACTCAAGCATATTGCCGTATTGTAGAATTAGCAGGATGGTCATTTTTACAAGTGTATTCTTGTAAGCATAGGTGAAGGATGCCTTATAATATATGTATACAGTAGGAGAGTTTAAGTCACTTCATATTGATTTGTTGATAATGGATTGAGGAGTCATACTTGCACACTTGCAATCATTATTTTAATCATAATGTTGGTAAATCAAAGGATGTCACTTTTCATTGCCTTTTGATAACAGAAAGGACATACACTTCCTACTATCTGCATATGCTGGGCGTGATCACTGCATATGCAAAAGCTTACATTATGTATTCGGAATACAGATAAGATTAGGAAGGACATGTGTTATAAGGTTAAAGGGTGAGAGATAGAGTGACGGAGACAAACACAGAGAGGGATAGAGATAGAGGGGGACACACACAGAGGGATAGAGATAGAGGGGGGGGGACACAGAGAGGGATAGAGATAGAGGGACACACACAGAGGGATAGAGATAGAGGGGGACACACACAGAGAGGGATAGAGATAG
>JACXGI010020667.1:0-10912 GCA_016801175.1 Esox masquinongy | reverse complement strand
TACCCCAAGCGACTTACAGCTGTAATCGCAGCAAAAGGTGGCGCTACAAAGTATTAACTTAAGGGGGCTGAATAATTTTGCACGCCCAATTTTTCAGTTTTTTATTTGTTAAAAAAGTTTGAAATATCCAATAAATTTCGTTCCACTTCATGATTGTGTCCCACTTGTTGTTGATTCTTCACAAAAAATTACAGTTTTAAATCTTTATGTTTGAAGCCTGAAATGTGGCAAAAGGTCGAAAAGTTCAAGGGGGCCGAATACTTTCGCAAGGCACTGTATATTGCTTCTCAATAAAACAAATTTGAAACAGAAATTTACAAGCTGTCTATCCAGAATATGATTTTATGTTTTAACAGGAAAGATTCATTGATGAAAACCTTTGTTATTACATCAGTCTAAGGGCAATTTCTTTCCAGTGTGTGTAATAATATAAAAACAATATGCTCAACTTGTGACGTCCTCGCTCCACCACTCCTGAACGCACCCCGCGCTCCACGGCTCATGAACGCACCCCAGTCATCAGATCTCAATCACCCTCATTCTGAGCACCTGTGTCCCCAACCTGTATCTAGTTTATGTCTCTATTTAGTATTTAGGAGTATTCACCCCCTTGGACATTTAGGAGTATTTAGGAGTATTCACCCCCTTGGACATTTTTATTTTGTTACAACCTGAAATCAAAACTGATTTATTTAGGAGTTTTTGCTGCTGATCAGCACAGAAAAAGTCAAAGTTAAAAATAATATGTACACGTTTTTGTAAATGAATTACAAAACAAAAAACAAATAATTGCATATGCTTTGCCCCCATTAGTCATTATTGGGTAGAGGCACCTATAGCAGCAATTACGGCCATTCTAGTCTTTACCAAGATTAGACATCTGGGGGATTTTTTCTAATTCTTTGAAAAAGCATCATCAAGTTGGATGGGGACCATTGGTGAACAGCAATTTTCAACTTGTTCCACATATTCTCCATTTGATTGAACTACATGCTTTGACTGGTCCACTCCAGGCCATTGACCTGTTTGTTTTTAAGCCACAGCAGTGTGGCTGTGGTTATATGTTTGGGGTCATTGTCCTGCTGGAAAATGAATCTTCTCTCAAGTACCAGGTCACTTATAGACTTCAGTAAGTTTTTTACAGGATTTCACTGTTCTTTGCTGCATTCATTTTGTCCTCTATCTTCACAACCTCTTAAGGCCCCGACACATCATAGCTTGATGCTGACTGCCACCTTTATGCTTCACAGTAGGGATGGTGTTCTCAGGATGATCTGCATTGTAAGACTTGAGCAAAACATAGCTCTTTGTGTGGTCTGATGAGACCAAAATAAATTAAATGTATTTTGGTCTCATCAGACCACAGAATTCTCTTCCATTTGGTCTCACTCTCCCACATGCCTTCTGGCAAACTTTAGCCAAGATTTGACTTTGGCTTTGTTTTTTGCCATTCTCCCAAAAAGGTGATTTTTATGAAGCACCAAGATTATTGTTGCATTATGCACAGTGTCTCCCAGCTCTGCCATGGAGGACTGCAACACCATTAGAGTTGTCTTAGGCCTCTTGGTGGCAAGTGCCCTTCTCGCTCTGATAATCAGTTTTTTTAGGTCAGTCTGTTCTAGACTGATTCACAGTTGTGCCATGTCCTACCAATGTAATTGTTAGAAATTGTTAGAAATTGTTAGAAAGTATACTAAACAACTGGGGCACGTCCAATAGAATTTTTAACCTGAAATCATGTGAAACACCTTGATTGCACAAATATTGATTCCACTCAAACAATTACGAGACATATAAAGACAATTGGTTGAACCACAGCTCATTCAGGTTTGTCATTGCACAGGCACTGAATAAGTATGCAATGAATTAATTTCTGTTTTATATTTGTAATTAATTTAGAACAACACAATAACATTTTGTAACACAGGTGCATTCGAAAAAGTCAAAGGGTGTGAATACTTTTGAGAGTCACTGTATGCAGTTGACATATGTAGCATACTAACATCTACTCGTTTTTAAATCCTTCCGCCACAAGGTGATACTGCTTAAGCTGTGGACAGCCACGAGCCAAGGTCTACAGAGGTACGAAGTCCAGCAGCATGAGTCCCTCCCATCGTAGCTTGCAGTAAGATCAAATGCAGATACTGTATGAGTGGCTTCTAGTAGCAGCAGACCAAAGCCTCCCTGCAGCTTCCCTCTTCTTGCCCTCCATGATGCACAGACAGGGAGCAAAAGAATGGGGAGCACCAGGGCCCAGATATGGACTCATACTGACCCAAGATTGGCCTTGGACCATTATGCCATATCTCTATGTCATATGATTTAAGCATTGTTGTTGCTCCAACAGCTAGACTTATGAAGGACTTTAAAAACTGTCGGAGGACTATGAACTTAGACCTCTGGATTACAACGAGTTTTACAAGTTGAGTGAGAAAGCCTCTTTGTGGTGGTCCTACTTTCAGTAACATTAGAAGCACTGCCAAGCTCTGCCACTTGGTGGTGATATTACACTCAGTAAGTGTCTCAGTAAGCTCAAACTATTTTTCTGCAATTTATCCTTTATACAGCAGCCCTGCCTGACATTTTTTCTTAAAATTAGGTCTGGAAATAAGTAGCCTATTTTTTTTATATGTTTGTTAAGCATGCTAAATCTATGATTTTCAATTAAAAATGCTTATTGATACTGTTACAGTGATGTTGTTTTATATGTATAATCTATATATTATATCCCTATCTCTGTAATTGTAATTCTTCTAATTTATATTAGATGTACATATATTTATATAGAGATATGTATTATAAAATCAATAGCTAGTAATAGAAAATAAATCGCTATTAATATGTTAGTTATTATTTGGACAATGTATGTGAGGTCAGAGCAATGTGTCAGAGGCCCAATACCAAATGGATTCATCAACCCTCTACCCAATGCAATCAGGGAGATTTGATTTATTTTGAGAAATAAATGGCAAGCAATACAGTGAAACATCTATAATATATCAGAGGACAAGGTGAGACTATGTGCCCAATTGCTTTGAAATTTCAAATCGTCTTAAATCTCCTTAAATGCATAGGGTGTAGGTGTATATTTGGGATTAGGACAGGCTAATCCACTGAGCCGAAATGGCCTCTTCTTATCACAGTTTACGCTGTGAAAGCTCGTGCGCAAGCCAACTGACTACTGAATGATCCAGAGGAAGTGGCGGGTGATGTAGTCCACACCTTTCCGGTAGATCAGAGTACCACTGCTACTAGGCTGAAAGGGAGAGACGAAAGCGGTTTGAAAATTGTTGAGAGAGGAGGGGGAACAGAAGGTAATACATGTTTTTTATTTTGAGATTTGTGTAAAGATTATACACTGTATTTTTCATTTTCGTTTAGATAGCCACAATGCAGCATGAAGAAGCTAGTAGTAGTAGCCAGATAGTGTTGGCTCACGTTAGCGAACTCGCTAACGTTAGCAGTTAGCTTGCTAAGTTGAGTTTTCTGACACTCCTCCCAAATATCTTCTGTTTCAGAGGGACGAGAAGGTTTTTCTTTTATTTAATCAATGACCTTAGTCATCTGGACTTTAGAACGGGCTCCTACGAATGAGTGGGTAGCCCAGCGCAACGTTTGATGGAATAGCTGCAGAAAATTGCCTTTTTCCTCCGGTGTGGTACTGATCGGAACAAGGGCGAGGAGGGGACCTCGAGTCGAGACACACACCAAGAGGAAGTCAGAAGTACCGCAGGCTTTTTGATGGGCCTGTTCAATTTCCTTACTCTGTCAAAAGACCCACTGGCTACTCCCCTGTGATTATGAGTATAACATAATTAGTATGCACATTTTGTTACCGTTAAGTTCAGTAAACGTGTGACAAGTAGAATCGACTTCTCATACGATTGTCATACACCTTGGTACACATTTAAACTCCAATAAGTACCCTAAGTTAATAACAAGAACTCTGAAAGTTAAATGATTTACCACTGGTAATGTTATACATTGTGAAGCATTTAATTAACCGTATGGCTCAGTATGGCCATGCCCATTGATAATTAGTTGGGGAGTTACACCAGGTTTATAGCAAATAAACCAAGTTAAAACCTGCAAGATTTGGACATTACGGAAGTCATAAGGGAAATATCAAAACATCCGAAGCATTTTTTTTTCATTTGGAACGGAATATTTATGCACTATTTACAAGATGGGGAAAATGCTATCGAAAATCTTTGGCAACAAGGAGATGAGAATATTGATGCTTGGACTTGATGCTGCTGGAAAGACCACCATCCTTTACAAACTGAAACTTGGACAGTCAGTCACCACAATTCCCACTGTTGGTTTCAACGTAGAAACTGTCACATACAAAAACGTAAAATTCAATGTGTGGGACGTTGGAGGCCAAGATAAGATCCGTCCGCTGTGGCGACACTACTACACGGGCACTCAAGGGTTAATCTTCGTTGTGGATTGCGCGGACAGAGATCGTATCGACGAGGCCAGACAGGAACTCCATCGCATCATAAATGACCGGGAGATGAGAGACGCCATCATCTTGATTTTTGCCAATAAGCAAGACCTACCTGATGCAATGAAGCCGCACGAAATCCAAGAGAAACTAGGTTTGACCCGCATCAGAGATAGGAATTGGTATGTTCAGCCCTCCTGCGCGACCACGGGAGACGGACTATATGAGGGGTTGACATGGCTAACTTCAAATTACAAATCTTAATGATTGAATGGTGACTGTTTTAGATCAAAAACTACAAAAAGTCAAATTGAGGCAAGTAACAAATAACTTTACTTCTCAAATGAATATAATAAAGAAACGTTTGATTATCTCAATTTATTTTGATTTCTATGATGACCCTATAGCCTAACTAATTTATCTTTATAAACTGGGTTTTCTGGCTTATAGTTTTATTGTACACTGTAGCTATACAGTCATTATGATGTGGCTTGATGAATATCAATTAAATGGGTTCATAATTCAAAGCTACCGAGATTATTGCCTTTGCCTATTCTTTATCCAATTTTACATAATTTCTGATAGAGCTGGATTTTTATCTTTTAATTTGGGCTAAGGATTGGTTGGTTTATGCTTCTAAGATACTGTTGGATTGTGATTGAGGAACATAAGGGTCTGTTTCATAGTTTTTAATTTCAGAACTAAAGTCTGGTATTTAGTCTAGCTTGTTTGGGATAACTACCACACCTTATATTAAAAATTTTTAATACAGAACAAGTAGCAAATTGAAGTATTTGTTTTAGATTGTATTGATGACTACACTGCAAGATGTTATTAAACATTCACCATTGCGTACATTTCATTGTCAACATTTTGAATCTGGACATTGTTGTGTCAAAATTGTCTGAAAAGACATTGTGTAGTGCTTAGACTCACCATCTGGAACCCATTTGCACAAGTGATTCACTATAGACTATTGTGAAATCATTGGCCTTTTTTGTGTATTCGTGGTTTGAACCCAAATTTTGCTCAAGCATAAAATTTAAACAGGATTCTGGTACCTCAGACATGCTTTTCAAAATGCAGCATTTGTTTACGGGGTGACATTGCCTATGAATATAGCCTATGGATGCAATATTTCCTAAGGAATGTCTCTCAGCTCTGAGCTCTCAACCTACTACTATTCATGTCTCAGGATGAGACCTTTTACTAGTATAGATATGCAGCATGAGTACAGAAGTACAGTAACCCTACAGCAGAGTTGACCTGTCAAGCAATGGGAGGGAGCATCTCTCTGGTGAAAATAAGTCATTTTCATGTTCAAGCTCTCTTACTCCTATGTTGACTTGGAGAACCATGTACAGAACAATGTCATTGTAATGTCTAATTAAAAAAGTCATTTTAACTGTCTCATTTTCTTGTTTTGATCATAACATGAACCAAAAGTGTTTGAAGGATCACTCATCTAATGCACTTTTTTAAGAGTCAAAATCCACTATAAAATATTTTAAGAGTGGTAAAGATTGGATTGTGGTTGCTCTTTGTTAATACCGATAGTTGACCTCCCTCCCTTGCAATGCAAACTCCCAGTTAAATGATTTTCTGGGACACATCACTTTAGATGTGATGCAGAATGCAGGGGTTAAATATCCAACAAAAAAATTCAGGGCTCAAATGCTATATTAAAGTGTTCTATTTAATGTAATTGCCGATATGTTTCAGATATATATCAAATGTGTAACTACCTACAAATAATGCAGTTTTTCTTCCGGTGAATGCAATGCTCTCTGATGTCAATTGCTCATGAAGACACTGACAAATGTTAAAAGTAATAACCTTAGTGTTTTGTGTTAGCATTTTATTGATATTGGTTAATTACTCATTGTTCTACTATGTTAAGAACAAAGTTTTATTGGTGCCTTGAAGTGTTGCTTTTTCGTCTTTTCAGGCAGTTTATTTAGCTGTCCACCCTCAAGAAAGCCATTATTGTCTGTTTGCCACCATTGAATTTGAAAATAGTTGTTTTTTTCCCCTTAACCCCATGCACAAAACAGGAAGTTCAACTGGTCTCAGTGGAATAACTACTGAGCCACATGACTAGCTGGCATTGGGGGTTGGGTAACTGACTCGCTGCACAAATGTTGGAGCAATACAGCTGTTTCAGAATTCTGTGCTCACTTGTTTCAATCTGAAGCTGGACTGTCAGCTGTCATGCCTGATTGTTTTTAAAAACCTCCTTGTTTTTGACCGACTTTATCCCAATTAACTAGACATTAATCAATTAATCTATGAATTATAAAAAAAAACCCATACTTTTCAACATTTGATCCCAAGTTATTGTATCGTCTCAAGTAAGAATCATTAAGCAATTCAGCCGTATGCTGTTTTGTATCTAGTCCGTCCTGTGAATATTGAACTATCCACCAGATTAGTTAAACTAAAAAAAAATAGTTTGATTGTAGAAATTGTGCAGCTAAACATGATATTTGAATTTGTTGTTTAGTCTTTGAAAAATGAAAGGTCATAATGGAACATGGGCTGTATTTGCTCATTTACCTCCATATTATCTTACACCAGGCAGCAACAGGGACTTTGTCTAGTGAAGACATTTATTAAATACATCACCTTTAGGTGTTTTTCATGTCTTGGCTTAATGAGTTTTATTTAGTAGTCATCATTACATGAGTCCAAAGAATAGTGCGAGAGACCTCAAGCCTTTATGCTCAGACACACTGAGACTCTGGTTTTTAATAATTAGCATGAGCTTATCTGTTAGGCAAATACAGAGCAGGAGCACCAAGGTCATCGTGTGTAACCTTTTGGTTCGGATGGAAGTTCATTGAGTTTGCCATTAAAAGCGCAGTGATATGGGATTGACTTTTAAACCTAAAAGGGAATAGAACAGATGTTCAAAATGAGTGTCTTATTATGCACCTCACCTCACAGCTGATTTAGTGGATTAACATGTCTGCTGTTACACAAAGTCAAAAGAATATGGTGTACCATGAACCTTACTGAGGAGATGGAAAAGGATGTTTCGGCTGTGCTGCCAACCGTCAGTCAACTCACCAGATGGTTCTTCTGTTCCGAATTTGATTCTTTTTAGCTTGCTAGTTGCTACTGGTCAGGAATGGGTTGTTGGAGGTTTTCAGGCAGTGGGTGGCTGTTGTTCAGAGGATGTGGTTATTGTGGTTGAAGGCACTACAGGCGGAGTGGAGTGTGGGAGTGGACTGATGTCCAGAGATGATGGAGGTTAATGAGTGGTATCTTGTTTAAAGATAGCACTTTCCACCACTGTAATTATCAGGATGCAAGGGGTACTTGACCATAAGCAGTAATAGAGAAAGGGTCTTATATGGTGTCCAAAAGTAAAGCTGGCTAGTCCCAAATTATTAGCCAGGGGATATGTCTAATCTACCTAGACAGAGGATGGTCAGTCTGAGGTATGAGCCATTAATCCCTCAAAAGTGGGAAGAACATCTGATCCTCCCTGATCAGTGCTGAAGGACAGGACTTACAGCGCCCCATGAGTCGATACCTGGCCGCAAAAAAAGATAATGCTGGGGTTTGTATTGATCCTGCAGTAGAGAGGCTAGGTGTGATAAATACAACTAATAGAATTGTCCACAAGTACATGTCATAGGAAACATAATGCCAAGCCCCTCTGACACTTACATTTCCATGGTCTAATTTTAACATTATCCATTACCTATACGTTATTCATTTATATGACTTATTTGTTTTTTTTCTTGATTTCGTGTAGATAAAACTGCTATAACTGATTGTGTGAATTAAAATGATTGTCTGAAATAGCAATGTGAATGTAAAAGCAGTGTGCGCAGATGAGACTTTTTGGGGTGGCGCTTCATTTTTTGAGTTCCCCAGCTCTATGAATATGATTACCTCCTTGCCCTCATTAGTCCTGTGTGCCCCGTTTTAATTACAAAAAATGACTTCACTGCAATTCACCACTAATATTGAATTTCATTAGAGAAAGAGACCGATACAGGAGGCTCAATGGAAGGAATGCTTTATTAAGCACATTAAGGACAATAAAGGGAGTGTTTACAGTCCGGACAAAGACAGGATTCATGGTTTTAGATGCGGGTAGGTCCTGGTGTTTGGACAACAGAAGATTAGTTTGTTTTATTCAACAAACTGCAACGGTTATTCCCTTTCTGAGCTGTGACCTTCAAGATTGATACCCTTAATGTGACACTACACTATGAATTTTATATATTACAGTGTATATTCAAAACAACACCAAATGAGGCACGCCATTTTTCTATGCATGTAGGGAACTGCCGTGGTGTCAAAACCGGTGTATACGCCTTCTAAGTCAAAGGCAATGGGACAAGTGGGGACACGCGGGAGGCTGAGCTAAGGACAAACAGAGTTAATGTTCTATGTTGTGTCCACATCCACTCACAGTCTGTTGGCAATGGACTGATCTGGGCTCATTCAGAATGTGTAGAAAAACTGTTGCAGACAGCCTATTGCAGAGGCCCCAGCCAGGATGTTTGTTTTAGCGCTGCAAAGGTTTCCGTCAGACAGGTCAGGTGACATCGACCTACATATGACGCTGGGCGCTGGAGAGATGTATCACTCAAAACCGCATGAAACAAGAAGTTAACAGTACAAACACAGCAACACTTGAAACATGCTGGTATATGCTTGTTGCATTTCTTGAGATGAAGACGTTAGTGAGCTTGTGTGTATTGGTGTCACAACGGCCCTCTCGGCCCAGTAGGACAGCAGTCAAAAGGGCCACTGATTGGAGTTTAATTGGGCCATACTGGCTGCTGTGCTTCTCCCTGCTTCATTACTACCAGATGATCTCCACAATCTTTATTACAGCCTTACATCCTGAAGTGGGACAGAGGCAGTCGACCAGGTTTAACCACCATTCCTCGGTGAAGATGAGAGCCCTTGCCCCCCTCTCTAGTCCCGCTGGGGTTGGCTGGAATTCCAGAGACTTCCTGAGAGGAAACGATGGCTAGGAATGGGTTTTCATGCTTTTGTGCAAGGAAGGAACACATGCAGTGTATTTATTTGGCAGATGTTACACTGTCAGCTAGAGGTCCCAACAGTCGGCTTTAGATGCGCTGCCAATATACTTTTATTAGCTTTATTAGAGATATGGTGTATTTGGTGGAGCATGTATAGTGCCAGTGTTCCAGGAGAAAACCACGGCATATGTCTGGGCTATGGAAAATGATCAGAAACCATGTTAACCTAATTCAGTGACACGGTTGGTGTTCAGTCTTGTGCTCTTGGAAACTTGTCAAAGCAGGCTCAACTTTAAGTATCTCCAACTTAAAATTGTTAGTGTTTAGTACTTGACTTGAGCATGGTAAACTCACATAGTAGGAGGGCGAAGGTGTAACCGTATCGAGGCACAGATCAGCGTGCACATCCCTTCACTCCTCTCTTTAAGTGCCTGCCAGTCAGATTCATCACAAGGCCAGAATGCCCTGTTTGTTGGGCGGGTGGTTATGGTAACGAGCCAAAGAGGCCATGGGAGTGGTTTTGGTATCACTGAGGTAATTTGGTTTGAACCGTTCCTTTTAGCAAAGTTCCTCTGTTGCATAGAAAGGGGAAGAAGGCAGAAAAAACACAAGTGAACATGCCACAAACTTATGAGCAATTTTGCGTTGCACACTTAGCCAGGTTGAGATTTTAGCCCTCTAGACAATATTTATCAAGAATATTTCAAGTACAACGTGTGTGGTGGTAGACATTATAGTCCTGCCCTCGGGTCTGACTGGTGATTTTAGAATTACTAGTGTCAGGTCCTGTGTAACTCACCTCTGGCACGCTCTGCTCTTTGGGCTGTGAGTGTAGTCAACTGATGGCTCAACGATGGAGCTTACGTTCAGCCACCACACCCAGGGGGATAAGCTGTGTGTGCTTTGTGAGTCACGCACGTTCGCATACACACACACACTGTGATTAAGGCAAATCATTTTTTATTTTATCTGCCAAGTGGTGGAGGGAGCCCCACTCAAAACTACATTCCACAAAGCTATGTTGGGTTACTGCTTATCCTCAAGGACAGTAAAACAACAGTGGGGAACCTCTCGTCTGCTAATTCTAACCCACAGCAAGTTAGCTACCTCTTCTGGTACACTGTCAGTAATGTACAGGTGCTGGTCATATAATTAGAATATCATCAAAAAGTTGATTTATTTCAGTAATTCCATTCAAAAAGTGAAACTTGTATAATTAATACATTCATTCCACACAGACTGATATATTTCAACTGTTTATTCCTTTTAATTTTGATGATTATAACTGACAACTAATGAAAACCCCAAATTCAGTATCTCAGAAAATTAGAATATTGTGAAAAGGTTCAATATTGAAGACACCTGGTGCCACACTCTAATCAGCTAATTAACTCAAAACACCTGCAAAGGCCTTTAAATGGTCTCAGTCTAGTTCTGTAGGCTACACAATCAT
>JACXGI010020666.1:0-10960 GCA_016801175.1 Esox masquinongy | reverse complement strand
GTGTGTGTGTTTATATTAGTACTTCATGATTCTTGGTGTGTGTATGTTTATATTAGTACAGTATGTTTCTTGGTGTGTGTGTGTTTATATTAGTACTTCATGATTCTTGGTTTGTGTATGTTTATATTAGTACGGTATGAATCTTGGTGTGTGTATGTTTATATTAGTACAGTTTGTTTCTTGGTGTGTGTGTGTTTATATTAGTACGGTATGATTCTTGGTGTGTGTGTGTTTATATTAGTACGGTATGATTCTTGGTGTGTGTAAGTTTATATTAGTACAGTATGATTATTGGTGTGTGTTTTTATATTAGTACAGTATGATTCTTGGTGTGTGTTTTTATATTAGTACAGTATGATTATTGGTGTGTATGTTTATATTAGTACAGAATGATTCTTGGTGTGTGTTTGTTTATATTTGTACAGGTTGATTCTGTGTGTGTGTGTGTGTGTGTGTGTGTGTGTGTGTGTATATTAGTAAAGTATGATTCTTTGTGTGTGTGTTTGTTTGTTTGTGTGAATGTTTATATTAGTACAGGGTGATTCTCATTGTGTATATGTTTATATTATCACAGTGTGTTTATATTAGTATAGTATGATTATTTGTGTGTGCGTTTGTATGTGAATGTTTATATTAGTACAGGGTGATTCTCGTTCTGTGTATGTTTATATTAGTACAGTATGATTTTGTGTGTGTGTTTTTATTAGCACAGTCTGATTTTGTGTGTGTGTACACAGTAGAAATCTTAGGGCCTGCCGGCTTCCTGGACTAATTGGCATGTTAATCATGTCTCTGTGGGTGGGTGGAGGATATAGTATGTGGACAGTAGGATACGGGTTGTGTGTGTGATATGAAGCTGCTTATCTAGAGGCAGTGAGTGGCCGCAGGGTTTCTGTCCTCAAACACCCCCAAGTCTTCATCCTAACACCCCAGAGGGAGGGGTGGCCTCCGCCACGGTAACCCCCACTGAACTGCTCCGAGGAGGGAGGATGTTTTCATGCTGTGGCCCTGGCCCCTGGAGGAGGGAGGACGAGGAGCAGAATCCCACATCACTTTCATCAGGGGCTGTCACTCATGGTACTGTAAAGGATAAATGAAAACACAAGAGGAAAAAACTATTAGAATCATAAATAGATCCAGAAGAAAAAGAGAAAAGAGGAGAGAGCAAGAGAAGAGGGGAGTTGAGCCCTGACTGGAAATAGGCTGAGGGGTTGTAGCGGACATCAGAAGTCACTCTAGGTCAACATGGTTGTACTGTGTAATCCTGGCCTGGGATGCTATAAGTGTATGGTATAGGTCCCTTGGTATTGCTGCTGTATACACTGTCTGTTTTCTCCCTGTTTGGAATCCACTGTCGTCAGTGTCGTCTTTCATTTGGCCCCCATCATTTCCCCTTGATTTCATCTGCTGTCTTTTCACAAGGCGAAGCAGAAGAAAGTCCCCTAACTGTGTGGAAAAACCCCTGCTGAACCTCCTTTTCAAACATGTCAGTTGGATTGTGTGTGTTTGTTGGCCTGCTTCCAGTAACAATGGAAGAGTGAGGAAGGTAGCGGCTTCCATGTCTTCTATGAACCGTTCAGATGGACTCTGCCAGGCCAGGCTTTGAGGTCCAGGATCCAGGTGGTCTGTACCCTGTGGCCCCGGGCACTCCATGCCCACCCATCCCCTAGGCCCACAAACATGCCTGGCATCAGCAGCTTCCTCGGGTGGCAGTGTCCTCTTGAACCAATCACAACGTTCCAAACTATGGCCATATCCATTAGAGCCAATGAAAAACACCTGTTTCTGTGGAGCACTGCTCCGTATGCCAATCATAACACTCACTTTATTTGGTCTCTGTCGCCTAGCCAATCATAACACTCGATTCATGAGCATTCAGGGCATTGGAGGCACAGGCAAAGAAATATGGATTTTATCACACGGAAGTAAACGTTTGAGAATATGACTTTCCCAGCACGAATTTCAAATCAAATGCATTGCCTCATTGTTCCACAGCGTCCCATTAAAAAAGCAACCTTTAGAAAGGACTGAGAGGCCATTGTGGAGAGGCTTTAAAAATATGAGTTTAAAGAAGTAGTCCAGGTTATAAGTCATTAAAGGGGCAGAGCTTGTTCCAGTATTTTTTTTAAAATAGAACTTTCAAATTTCTAAAACAAGGGAAAATAAGATGTGTTGAGTGATATGTTTTAGAGAACATCTTATCAACCAATCAGGGCTACACATTTTCCAAATTTTATTTTAACTGGGAAAACAGACTGAGACCTAGATCTCTTTTTAGGCTGTGCCCTGTGTATGTATGTTTGCATGTACAGTTAGGCACACAAAGAAAAAAGGCTTGTATGCAGTCTTTGTAATTGTGAATTTTAAATCATCATTTGGCCCTTGAAATGGTCAGTCTTGAGGTGTGAGTGTTAGAAAATGAATGTAATGGGGGGTTCAAAGGCAGGGAGAGGTGTTTGAGATTACTCTCTCTGATTACTCTGTATGTGTGTGTGTGTGTGTGTGTGTGTGTGTGTGTGTGTGTGTGTGTGTGTGTGCATTGATATCTACAGTAGGGCTTGTAGAGAGAAGGAATATCAGCATGTATTATTAAGCATTAGGCTCTTAGCTCTTGGCCCTCTCTTAAAATAAAAGCTGTTCACCTCTGTCAAGAGAGGAGCTCTTAGCTCTGTCTGAAAAGCTCTGTGATGGATGATATTACCTGCTCAGCATGACTTTTTCACAGCGGCCCAGATAGAAGACACAAAAGTACAGTAAAAGTATGTCCCTCTTCTTGAGTGAACGAGACGCTGTGTTGTGGTCAAACATTCAACAGGATGGACCTAGAGGGCCTGTCTTTGACAGGTTTAGCTGTTTAGTCTCTGAGAAAACCCACTCAAGACTAATGGCTTGTCCATGGAGAATAAAGTCACTTGATGCCTGATGGCACAAAATACTCTCACTTTCTCTCCAGAACCTCTGTGTTTGCTCAGTGTTTGGTGTTTCTGTTTTCTGATTGCTAGTGTTAACAACTGTGAATGCCGGTCACATCGCCATAAGCACCCTCCGCCTCCACATCGAAAGAGAAACATAATGAGAGGGTGAAAATGTAAGCAGCAGTGGAACAGAGGGAAACAGGAAGAGGAGAGAGGGAGCTGATGTGGGACTCTGGAGATGTAGGCAGGGATCCACCAGCACTCAGCCCAGTGCTTCTTCCCAGGACATGAAAGACTCTCTCAAACTGGGATTAGCATCATCCTCTAGGGACCCCCACTGATTAACAACAAGAGACTCAGGAAGAGACTGATTCCGAGAGATAGAGTCAAAGAGGGAGAGAGACCGAGAGAGTCAGAGAGGGAGATGGAAGCAGAGAGAGAGTCAGTGAGGGAGATGGAGGCAGAGAGGGAGTCAGTGAGGGAGATGGAGGCAGAGAGTCAGTGAGGGAGATGGAGGCAGAGAGAGAGAAAGCGAGGGAG
Organism: Esox masquinongy; assembly: GCA_016801175.1. Classification (NCBI taxonomy): domain Eukaryota; kingdom Metazoa; phylum Chordata; class Actinopteri; order Esociformes; family Esocidae; genus Esox; species Esox masquinongy. Next base: position 7,505 of record JACXGI010020666.1, on the reverse strand, counting down.
ATGGAGGCAGAGAGAGAGGCAGTGAGGGAGATGGAGGCAGAGAGAGAGTCAGCGAGGGAGATGGAGGCAGAGAGAGAGTCAGCAAGGGAGAAGGAGACTGAGTCCGAGAGGGAGGCAGAGACTGAGAAAGAGAAACAGAGGAACAGACCTAGACAGTCAGCGAGGGAGAAGGAGGCAGAGAGAGAGTCAGAGAGGGAGATGGAGGCAGAGAGAGAGTCAGCGAGGGAGATGGAGGCAGAGAGAGAGAGTCAGAGAGGGAGATGGAGGCAGAGAGAGAGTCAGAGAGGGAGATGGAGGCAGAGAGAGAGTCGGAGAGGGAGATGGAGGCAGAGAGAGAGTCAGAGAGGGAGGCAGAGACTGAGAAAGAGAAACAGTGGAACAGACACAGACAGTCAGCGAGGGAGATCGTAACTGAGAAAGAGAAACAGATAGATCTACGGAGTCAGAGAGGGAGACAGAAACTGAAACTGTTGAGAGGGAGAGAGGGATTGAGAAGAGAGTCAATGAGAGACAGAGAAAAAAGTCAGGCGCTGAGAGCAAATAGAAGGTGTTGGTTTGGTGTTATCCGCCACATGGAAGCCACACCACATTATGCTTATCTTGATGGCTCACGGGTCTGTGATGTGATGGGTGTGATGTGTTCCACTCCCCTAGAGAATCTCTTGGTTGTTACGTATGAGAAAGACGTGGCCTTGTCTGATCTGGTTCTGTCCTGAAACTCCCTCTTCAGGCAAACATGATCTCTAATCCGCTGTGATGGTCCGTTGTCTTGTCAGGGATCCCTGTAGTGCAATTGGCTTCGTGCTTAGAAAGGGGGCTGATGAATGTGACGTCGAATTTCAGTAAGTAGGATTTTTTTGTCGTCATTACATCATCTCTGGCATGCGCTGGGTTCGATTTCTGCCTGTTTCCCATAGGCTAGACGTCAACACATACTCATAATGTTTGTATGCGGAGTAGGTGTTTGTCGCGAAGGGGTCGTCTGCTTCAAGGTGTGGTGAATACCCGGACGTGGTCCCGAGTTCTCTCAGCCGGTGTCTGCCGGACAGACTTTACGCCTCAGCTCAAACTTAGTATGTGTATGCTGAATCCTCTGTACGCTTCTGCTAGCCAAGCGTTCATATCCACAGTGTTCTCGATTGTGTGTCATCCCTCAATAGGAACACTCACTGTATTTTCCCATTCCGTTTATTTGTGTTGGAATCCCAACCGCCACCCCCCCCCCCCCAACAGTCGTCGCACCCATCAGCGATCCCCCCCGCTGCTTTTTTTGTTGGTATTTATTTGCTGAGAGTTCGCAGGAAAATCCAAAGTACACATTCAATATGACACACAAACACACATTCACACACAAACGTACCCGACCGCCCTCGCCCGTCCAGCCCCCACCCACCTCGTGAGGCCTCTTCCTGGAGCACGTAGACACATAGTTTCCCAGATCAGCCCCCCCCCATTCTTGCCCCAGGGGCCTGAAGTAGAGGACTGCAGACTGTGTGTTTCCGGGGATCGCTGCCCACCCTGTGGCCCCCCCTGGCTGCCCTGCTTCACTACAGGGCCAAGAGCCATATCGTTCTCCATTTGGGTTTCATTACACAGAGCCGCAGAGCTGCACAACCCAGAACAAAAGAAAAATAATCTGAAAAAACGAGGAAAAAGCAACATATTTCAAAGGCTTGTTATAATGGTCAATAAATTCAGGCTTTCCACTGAAATGGTTCTTGTGCTGTTTTAGTTCTTCCAAACTGAAGTAGGAACCATCTACTTTTGCCTTTCTGACGCAAATTGCAAAAGGATCTGTTATCCTAAATCAAGGGTAGACATACCTAGCTTTTTGTAGCAGAGAAATTACTGTTTTTTACGTTTTATGATAATATGTCTGTCCAACCTACAAGGGTGTATGCGGATTAATGCATAGAAACATCTGCTTTGCACAGAGGCCAAGGATGAAACCTACACACACACACACACACACACACACACACACACACACAAGATTTTCCCATGTTCTACTTAAACTGAGACCTACCCAAAAACTAATGCTAAGGCTCTTGCTGTCATTAGCATTCATTACCATCATCAGATGTATTCACTAGCCCTCCTGTGGTATTTCTAGTAGAATAGCAGAACAGGATGGCCATGCAACAGAAATAGCCAGTCACCAGGCCCTGTGGAAAAGGACAACAAATAACCACTGTTATGTTCCTCTGTGTGGTGTGACCACTAGACCCAACGGCCTCATTTTCTTCATAACCATTCACTGTGGTCTGGATGGTTTTGTTAGGCCTTAGTCCTACCTACACATGATCCAAGCCCTTAACCTTCTGGTTCATATACCCTCTTCCTGTTCCTATAAAACCCATAACCCACTGGTTCATATACCCTCTTCCTGGTCCTATAAGACCCATAATGCACTGGTTTATATACCCTTTTCCAGGCTTCTATATCACCCACAACCCACTGGTTCTAATATCCTCCTCCTGGCTCCTGTAAAACCCATAACTCACTGGTTCTAATATCCTCCTCCCGGCTCCTGTAAAACCCATAACCCATTGGTTCATATATACCCCTCCCGGCTCCTGTAAAACCCACAACCCACTGGTTCATATATCCTCCTCCCGGCACCTGTAAAACCCACAACCCACTGGTTCATATATCCTCCCGGCACCTGTAAAACCCACAACCCACTGGTTCATATATCCTCCTCCCGGCTCCTGTAAAACCCATAACCCATTGGTTCATATATCCTCCTCTCGGCTCCTGTAAAACCCATAACCCAATGGTTCATATACCCTCTTCCTGGTCCTGCTCTGCTGGCTGATGCCTGTCAAACCCCACACACCAACACTGTCGCTCATTTAGCCTTTGTATTTGACATCCAGGAGTGCGTGTGTGTGGTTTTGTGTGTATGCGTGTGTGTGTGTTTGTCTTGGCAACGAGACTGGGAGATAAGACCCTCTGCCCTGATTTTATCTCCAGTGCTTGCATACAATTTCAGAGGGCCAACTAAAGAGGAAGCCGAATATTGAATCAGTTTGGTTACTGTTACTGCAAAGCGTATAAAAAAATGTCTGCAACGAGTAGCTCCGGCCCCCATGTGATCGTGTCGAAAAGCTGTGCCGGGTTCTCTTCATTGAAGCCAAACTATAATAGAGAAAAGAACCTGTCGTGTCCTCTTAATAATGGTAGGTGATTCACAGTGGAGTCAAGTGCAGACTCTCATGTAATCATCCATCTACAGACTTCCAATCCTTTCCTCGCTCTCAGTGCCCAGGCCCCATAGGGAGTTGTTCTGCTCTGTGTAAGAGAGGGGCTGTCTAGCTAGCGCTGGCTGTTTTCACCGTATGAATGTTATGTTGCTCTGCCACTGACACGGTAATGAGGCTTCAGAGAGCCCGGAGGAGGCTGGCTGGCTGGGTGGCAGCAGATGGAATCATCTTCTCCGGGGAACTCCACAGGTTGTGTCCTGCTTCAGTAATTACCTTTCCATGTCTTGGTCCAGCTCTAATCAACCCAAGCATTGTCCAGCAGACACGGAGTGCTAGGGGTTGAAGAGGCTACAGCCTGTCTCTCTGTCACACCCTGTCTGTCTCTCTTTCTGTCTCTCTCCCTCTGTTTGTCTGTCTCTGTCTTTCTCTCTCGCTTTCTATCTCTGTGTCTCCCTCTGTCTCTCACTCTCTGATGTATTAATAAGCTGTGGCTTCCCAGCTTGATGAGTGTTGTTCTCTGGCTGTCACACAAAGGCCTTGTGGTTGTCATGGCTCCAGGGCTCAAAGAGTCATGGGAAGATAGGAGAGTTTTTCTGAAAAGCAGTTAAATTCTGAGATGAATTTGGACTGAAAGGAACGTGTGTTTCTGTAGCTTCTGGTCATGTATTGGTCTGGCCATGAAGATGACTCGACATGCAGCAGAGTAAGTCTGAGATTCATGGACTCATCGAAAGCGATAGAGAATCCTGTCATGCTACATTAAACAGAACATTTGCAATGTCTAGAAACCCATTTACAAATGCAGGCTTTTTTTTTTATCAATACTGTGCTGAGTTCAGTCTGAGAATTGCTCCGTCAAGTGCCAGTCAAACTCCCTGCTTTTGGCTGCTTTCCAAACTCTGCTGAATCGATTTCACCGAGGAGGCAGCTCCTCTGAAAAGATCAGGCCCTGTGGCAGTGAGGCACACATGATGGAGTGTGGAGCTGTTGGTGCTCCGGCTAGCACTCCCAGGTTGGGCCGGCATATCACCTTGGAGCTAAAGAGAATAATTAGGCCATATCAGCGGATCACAGTGTTGGCAGCGGGGCCACAGTTAGCGATAGCGTTGGTAATCTGCAGCTTATCTGGCACTTAGCCGTAGCCAACCGTGTCTCCATGGCCTGTACGGCCTCTTGGCTCTCTATCAGGACCAGAGGGAAACACTCTGTCGTCTCACTGATAGCAGAGCCATGGGGAGAGGAGTGTGGGGGGGGGGGCTGAGCTAGTGAAATAATTAATGAAGCCAGTTGTTTCAGTGGACAACAGAAGAGAATGGGGTCGTATCAGCGTTCCTATATAAATGACGGCCGTTAGAGGCCCACCTACTGAGATGGTATGGGTGGCCTTTTGGGTTCTTTTCAGCCACTTATCCTCCACCTAAGTTTTTTTTGTGTTTTTTTTTCTCTTTCACTGTACATGTAGGTTCGCAGATGGGATAGGGGCCTTGTCAGACAGTGAAACCGGGTTGAAGAGAAAACAGGGCGAATAATACCTTTATTTATGCTAGCCAGTGTCCCGTGACAGTTGCGGTTATGCTGTCGGCTCGCATCTCATCTCGTCATGACTGCCGGAGAAAACAATGGCTCTCATCCTGAGCCCCCCCCCCTCACACACACACACACACACACACACACACACACACACACACACACACCCAACCACCCAGTGTGGTGAGGTCATAGGACAAAAGTAGAGAGGACTGCTGGGAGGAGAGAGAGGGTTGTATTCTACTGTCAGTCCCAACCCTCTCTACCACTGCCATTGTTATTCTGGTTAATGTTGCAGCTATTTTTCAGGGATGTCCGTCCTCTGATACCAAGCTGCTCTGTGTGAGTTGACGGATGACTTGGGAGAATGTACAGTTGGAGCCTAACCCTCTGTCCCCCTGTCCCCTAGCCAGTCTTCACAGCCCCTCTGTCCCCATGTCCCCTATCCTGTGTTCTCAGCCCCTCTGTCCCCTGTCTTGTCTTCTCAGCCCCTCTGTCACCTGTCTGGTCTTCTCCCCCTGTCCTTTTTTTCTCAGTTTCTCTGTCCCCCTGTCCTCTATCCTGTTTTCTCAGTCCCACTATCTTGTCTTCTTGGGTCCTCTGTCCCCTGTCCCTTTTTTTCTAAATTTCTCTGTCTTCCTGTCCCCTATCCTGTCGTCACAGCTCCCCTGACAGAGAGTAAACTCAGCAGGCAGTAATATTTTCTATGCTTCCTTAAACTGTGTGGACCAGATTAGCCTATTTATACAAACCCGGAGAGAGAGAATCTCCCTGATTAATGTGTATGCACACACACGCGCACGCACACACAATTTATCTTGCAATGTGAAATTTTTAATAATAAACAGTGCGGCAATTAAGTGATTAGTAGAAAGACTGAGGGTAATGAATAGAAGTGTATTGTCCTGGGTTCGTCTGAGCACTGAGATCCTAGGTAAAGTGCCCTACAGATGGGACTGGGTCCATAAAGCAGTGGCATGGGTGTCTGGGGCCGCTGTTCTCTGAATCCCACATAACCCCAATGAGAACAAATAAAGAGGTCTTTTTCATCCTAGATGCTGCTATGGCAGGTGAAAAGGGACTTTAATAAGCTATTGAAACGACCTAATGTGCATACGACCGCGTATGCGACCGTGTATACGTCTATACGCGTATGCAACCGTGTATACGTGTATGCACCCATATATACGCGTTCCTATACCCGTATACACGACGTGTCAGTATACACGTTCAGTCGACTCTCATAGACGACCTACCCAGACGACTGAACGCACGTGTATACGCGTGTAGATATTATCCCGTACAGTAGAGGGCACAGAAACCCGGGGATCTCTAGTCTGTACGAACAGGAAGTTGTTAAACACCTCCGACGAAGTGAGGTGGAACTGGTTCGTTTTTCGGCTAAATACAGGTGAGTTAAGATAGTCTTTTCATCTAGCTAAAACCACCAGGCATGTGGAGGTGCTTGGTTATGCAATATTGCTAGTTACCAGTGAGTTTTGTTGCCTCGGTTTGCTAGCGACATTGTAATTATTTTTTTCACTCTTGAACATTTCATCAATGTAAACTGTATCGGCCATTGGCTATAGCCTATACGTCCTCCCTTCCCAAACCAAAGTTCATGTCCATTGCTCAATCAAAGTTGTAGTTACTTAATGTTTTGTAGCCCTATAACCGCAACATCTTTTTTAGGCTTATAATTTTTATTTGACCATATTTATTACTGTCTTTGCTATGCTGCTTTCTCTGTATGTGTTTTAACAAGCGAGACTGGGTGGCTAGTTAAAACCACAGACAACGAATTCAAATCGCAGACATTAACATGTTTTTCAGTAGTATATTTACAATTTTGCATCTCTCCTACAGGTTTCCCATGAAGAATCTGTTTTATTTTACCCTTTTCTGTAAACAGGACTTCTTTCTCTTATATTTTTCTTCACAGAAAACGGATAGGCTTACCTGTAATGTGTAATACTTTATTTTTCAGTATTGTAGATATCATTTAAATGTACATTGTAAATATGGAAATAAATGCTTTAACGACTTTGTACTATATACATATTCAAATGTTTCAGTTTTGTCTTTTCATGGAATTTTCATGGAATCCCTAACATGTGAATTACAGTTTTACATTGTGATTATACAGTGCAGATCGGGAGTGTCATATTTCTCTAGAGTAGTATAGAAAAAAAATGTACTCCCTACCTTATTTTCATTTTTCTTATTTTGACCATTTTCAGTTTTATAAAATCAATAGCTTTAGTTAAATAACAACAGCCAGCCATGAACGGGTAGTCTTATAACACCTGCCATATAATAAATAATTTATACTTGGTTTAAGAAGGTACTGAAAAAACCATTATATTAAGAAAATGTAATTCAAAAGAGTACTACATAGCACATTTTATTTCAGTTATACTGTGCTTAGTAGGGAGTGTTTACGCTGACTTCAAATTATATTTTCCCATTCGTTACCAAAGTGAATGCATATTTAACCGTTAAAAGTAAATGTAATATAAAAGCATAGGGAGGGTGTTTATAGTTGGATTACTGTTTGTGGAGTCGTGACTATCCTATCACAAATTTAGGCTATAATTTGGAACAGAGACCACTGCAAGCCTAATGTTTGACAGTATTCTATCGTGCTAGTCTACTAAATCGATTTAATATAGGCCTAGCTGTAAACACAATTAAACAACGTGACATTCGTTTAGGAACGTCATAAAAACAAAGCTAATAGCTTGCTAAGACTATTTAAATATAGGCCTAGTT
>JACXGI010020664.1:0-10948 GCA_016801175.1 Esox masquinongy | reverse complement strand
ACCTGCCGTGTCAGTAAACCCCCACCGACACACACCTGCCGTGTCAGTAAACCCCCACCGACACACACCTGCCGTGTCAGTAAACCCCCACCGACACACACCTGCCGTGTCAGTAAACCCCCACCAACACACACCTGCCGTGTCAGTAAACCCCCACCAACACACACAGGAACTCCTCCCTCTGCCAACTCCTTCTGTACTAACTCCTCCTGTCCACTCCTTCCCTACTAACTCCTCCTGCCCACTCCTTCCCTACTAACTCCTCCCCCTCCCAACTCCTTCCCTACTAACTCCTCCCCCTCCCAACTCCTTCCCTACTAACTCCTCCCTTCCCAACTCCTTCCCTACTAACCCCTCCCAATGCCTTCCCTACTAATTCCTCCCCCTACCAACTTTCTCAGAGTTACAGGCATTGTTCAATGTTACAAACAATTCAGGAGGTTTTCAGAGTTTGGTGAGGGGACCAATGAACCCAACAACTTCAGGACTGTCATCCATGTTTAGTTGTTAGCCCTAGAGGCTGTTTATTAACAAAATACCTGGTGAAGGAGAGGGTGCTTTGTCCTGCCAGTCCAGAAGGCACATTTACACTGGACCTTAGCCCATGGCTGTGGGAGATTTTCACTGGACTAAGCAAGTGTTCTCACATGCACATTTTGAAGTGGGCTATCACCTACCTTAGCCCTGAAAGTCCTGAAAGCCTGGACGCCCATGTATGTCATCAGATGGTGGGTATCATCCCTGATGATGCTCTGCCGCCTGTTTGTTTCTGGGCACTTTATAATTCAGTGTTATCTTCAATAGGGGAAACATACTTAATCGTATTCAGGTCATGTGATTGACTTGGGCAGTTGAAGACATTCCACTTTTTGGTTTGTTGCTTTAGCAGTATGCTTGGGGATCATTCGAAGTGCCATCGAGTGAGTTTTCAGGCATTGCATTGGATCCTTTTTCACCCAGTGTAAAAGTCTTCCTTGGTTTAACAGGAAATTTACCATTGCTAAGCTAACCAGTACTTCCTAAAGTACCAAACAGTTGATTTTGGCATGCCTAATATTTTGACTATGTTTCTGATTGATTTAGTCATCACAATGGGAAGCTTGACTTCAACACGTCTTTGGTGCTCCTTTCATCAGAAAGGACTGAATGAATAGCTGACTGAATGAAAAGCTAAAATCAAGACTAAACATTGTCAGCTCTCTTGTGAATGTACTTACTATGCGAGCAAACACACCTGCCAAATAAAAGACAGTTGTGAAGCCGATTGTTCAATAGGGTATCCTTCAATGGTGGGATCATAACAAGCTGTTATCTATAATTGGTTTATATGGATGAAAATTCCCTCTGGTAGACGCTACCAGAGCATCAGGATACATACTTCCAGACTCAGTGTTTCCCTCCAGGCTAAAAGGCATCTCAACCAGCACCACTGATCTATGATCATATTGATCACATGACCATTTCAATGCTCTGATGACTTTCTATGTACATTCAATGTGCATATTTTAATGTAACATTCATAGGCATATTACATTTATATTTGTATTCATCATATTTAATATTTCTATAAATATTTTCTATATACCCCATTCTACAGTCTTTGGAATTGCTGCTAGTTTAAATTGTTATGTATATTTTTATTATATTTTTGCTTTATATATTTCTTAAAGCTTACTACGTAGATGTCGTGTGTCATGTCACAAAAATGTCATTGTTCAGAATGACGATTTGTTATTCGGTGCATTTGACAAATAAAAGACTTTGACTTTGAAATTAAACCTGACAGTATATACGTCAACCACATCTTCACTGTATCATTTTAAATTCAAAGTGCTGGAGTACAGAGCAAAAACATTACAACTCGTGTTATCTTCCAAATACTTATGGAGCAAAAACAATACAACTCGTGTTACTGTCCAAATACTTTTGGGGCTAAAACAATACAACTTGTGTTACTGTCCAAATAGTTATGGACTGCATCTACACTGCTCAAAAAAATTAAATCACACATTGGGTCTCGATGAACTGTGGCGTCTGCTCCACATGGCACGGCAGCTCCCCCTCCTCTCTGGTGCTCCACCCTGCCGGTGTACTAACCACCGGCTGGAGCCTGATGGCAGCAGCTCCCCCTCCTCTCTGGTGCTCCACCCTGCCGGTGTACTAACCACCGGCTGGAGCCTGATGGCAGCAGCTCCCCCTCCTCTCCGGTGCTCCACCCTGCCGGTGTACTAACCACCGGCTGGAGCCTGATGGCAGCAGCTCCCCCTCCTCTCCGGTGCTCCACCCTGCCGGTGTACTAACCACCGGCTGGAGCCTGATGGCAGCAGCTCCCCCTCCTCTCCGGTGCTCCACCCTGCCGGTGTACTAACCACCGGCTGGAGACTGATGGCAGCAGCTCCCCCTCCTCTCCGGTGCTCCACCCTGCCGGTGTACTAACCACCGGCTGGAGACTGATGGCAGCAGCTCCCCCTCCTCTCCGGTGCTCCACCCTGCCGGTGTACTAACCATTGGCTGGAGACTGATGGCAGCAGTGCACCCCGAGGACACACGTTTTCACTCAATCATTAGTTGTGTATACAGTTAGGTCTGGAAATATTGGGACACTGACACAATTTTCTTAATTTTGGCTCTGTACGCCACCACAATGGGTTTGAAATGAAACAACCGAGATGCAAGTGAAGTGCAGACTTTCAGTTTTAATTCAAGGGGTTGAACAAAAGTATTGTATGAAACATTTAGAAATTGCAACCATTTTCATACACCGTCCCTTTATTTCAGGGATGTTGGAAGGGGTTTTTCTTTACCATAGAAAGGATCCTATGATAATCCACCATTGTTGTCTTCCATGGACATCCAGGCCTTTTTTTGTTGCAGAGTTCACCAGTGCATTCTTTTTTCTCAGAATACACCAAACTGTTGATTTCGCCACTCCAAATGTTCCTGCTATCTCCCTGATGGATTGTTTTTTTACAGTCTAAGGATGGCCTGTTTCACTTGCATTGAGAGCTCCTTTAACCGCATTTTGTGGATTCACAGCAACAGCTTCCAAATGTGAATGCCACAGCTGGAATCAACTCCAGACCTTTTACCTGCTTAATTGATGAAGAAATAATGAATAAATAGCCCACACCTGTCCATGAAACAGCTTTTTAGTCAATTGTCCAATTACTTTTGGTCCCTTGAAAAAGAGGGGGCTACATATTAAAGAGCTTAAATAACAAAACTTGTGTCAGTGTCCAATTACTTCTGGACCTACCTGTACATGTTGTTTTCTCCACAGCACCCCATGGAATATTGTTTGTATGTCGCTACCGTGAGGTGCCGTTTTGTCTTATATACAAGAAAAGTAAAAGATTTATTTGATCGTTATTCCTCATTTTTGTTTTCCTTCCTTTTTTGCCTCACCTTTATGTACTTGTTCCACTCGCACCGTCACATGAATGAAATACAGCTATGTTCAATTTAAGAAATTAAAAGACCATTGCACGTTTTTCTTTCCTTTCCAAAAAAGTTGAAAAGGAAAGATGAACAGAAGCGTTCAATTTGCACTGGTCTCTTAATTTTAACCCTTCTGTTCCTCACTCAAAACCTTCCTTTTCAACATTTTTGGAAAGGAAAGAAAAAGGTGCAGTGGTCTCTTATTTTTTCCAGAGCTGTATATTAAAGATCAAAATCTTTACAGTACATTGTGTAATTCGTTGAGAACAAAATGACGTGACAATGGTCAATTACCAACCGATTGAGGGCTTGATTCAAACTCACACTGAAAATCATGGTGTCCTGGGGGATCTCCCAGATCTGAATCAGGGCATCAGTGAGCTCCTGGACAGTCTGCGGTGCTACTTGGCAGTGTCGGTGTTGAGTTTCTGTCCATCTTCAATCCGAAAAGGTCCAACTACATCATCCTTAATGATAGCAGCCCTTACCAGTACCACTCCTCCACCTTGCTGGTGCCTGACTCGAAATAGAGTCATCCATCTGGTCCATCAAGAGTTACTCTCATTTCATCTGTCCATAAAACCTTTGAAAAATCTATCTTCAGGTATTTCTTTGCCCAATCTATATGCTTCAATGTGTGAATCATATTCAGTGGTGGTCTTCTTTCAGCCTTCTTGACCTTGGCCATGTCTCTGAGCACTTGACACCTTGTACTTCTGGACACTCCAGGTAGGTTGCAGTTCTGGAATATGATGGCGCTGGAGGATAATGGTTCCTGGTAGCTTCACATTTAATTCTTCTCAAGGCTTTTGCAGTTAATTTGCGTCTTTTCTTCTCCATACATTTTTTGCGCCCCAGTTGACTATTCACAACAAAACGTTTGAGTGTCTGGTGGTCACGCCTCAATAGTTTAACTATTTTAAGAGTGTTGCATCCGTCTGAAAGGCATTTTACAATTTATGACTTTTCAGTGTCAGTTAAATCTCTTTTTGGTCCATTTTACCTGAGGTCATGAAGCTGCCTAATAATTACGCACACCTTGATATGAGGTGTTATTCACTGTTGCCACACCCTCCCTCATTGCACAAATACATATCACCTGAAAATGATTCAATCCAATGAGCATTCAAGTTTATATGGTTTGGAGTTGAAAAATGTGCATAGAAATAATAATACGATCAGAATACTCACTTGCCTAATAATTGTGCACGCAGTGTATCTGTATACAACCGTCTCCTCACTGAACACTGCGCTGTCCACCGACACGTTGGAGGAAGTGTGTCTGTACTGTCCACCCTAGGCCAGGTTGACACTGAAATTGAGAACTTTTTTCTCAACTGACCTTCTTGACTAAATAACTGCTAAATAAATGAAAGAAAAGGTGAGCCAGTATGAAAGACCCATCACAGCCATGTGATACATGAAACAATATCGTTCTCTAGTGGCAAATCGTTGTAAACGCATCTATTTTACAATAATTCAATCAATGCAATAGCATTCGTAACTACAAATGAAGTAAAACAAACACACACACACAGTAGATATGCATCTTGTTTAAATTTTTGTTTTTTTAAATATTGACTAGAAGAGTCCATATACGATGTGTTTACGAACTGACTTGCCTGTAAAGACTGTTCACCTTGTCGTCTAAGAGTTTTGTTTATCCAGTGATTTGTTTAGCAGGCAGAAGACAAATTCCTTAATCTTTCACCGAAGAGATGAGTCATCAAATGATACTTTTAATTTACAAAGAAATGAAAGGCTGCTAAATTCAAATGCCCCGCCTCTTATGTGTTTACTTAATTATATTAGGTTTCGTTTCTTCGACTTCCGCAGAATTCTTTTCTTCAGTTCCGTAATCACTTCTGTTTGGTTTATAACGAAGTGAAGTAATGTACTAGGCATAGCTAACGGACTGCACTGTAGCCTGTTTTGAGAAGTTACATTTCACTGCATCTTGCAAACTTGTGACTATGACTTTAAGAACGCGACGTGAATTTGGACTTGACTTTTATGAATTCTTAAAGGATACCAATCGAACATCAATCGAAAACAAAAGTATGCTCCGAGACATCTACAACAACGAGTTCCGAAACAGGTAAACGTCCGTTATTACCTTCAGGGTAGGAGATACAGTGGCGGTTGATGATTGACTATTATAATGTCCTAAACTGTTTACTTGGAAGCATTAATCTTATTCTGTCTCTATTTCTTTCTTTTAGTGATGGGGTGAAACGTCCTAACTTCAGTTCTGTTCTGTACGCTCTTAAGCTATCCAACAAAGCCAGGGTTCACTCAGGACTGGTGCTCTTCAACCCCATGGTAGGTAGGCTGTAATATAATGGTAACTGACCATGGTATGTAGGTTGTAATATAATGGTAACTGACCATGGTCACCAAAGCGGCCTGCCAGGGGGACTCCAGTCCGTTCAGAAAGCCTGGTTTGGCAGGAGATTGGCAGGACAAGTAGAGATGAGAGACACAAAACTGCATTTCTGTGAATTTCCTACAAAAAAATCTGTCCCTGATAATCAATAATAACACATGGAATTTACCTTGACATGGTTAACTGCATAACAGAGCAGGCTACTGCCATTTCTTTTTTGTTTGTTCATATCCAAAGGATGTTTGTTAATTTTACAAGAATATAGTCAAAATGCCATTGTGTCAGATAATGCAAAGCCATCTTTCCTCTTAGTTTTCAGATAACTAGATACATATATTCTCCCTGCCCCACAAACTTTACTTCCTGTCTAACACACATCCTGTCTTATACACACAAAGCACACAAAGCACATTGGTTACACACACTGAATAAGTCCTACCTTTATTGCGCCTTTCGATGTCTACTTCACATTGTGCAGCCTATCAATCCCATGTCTTTTTTCCTGGGACATCCAAATGTGTGCAAATCCTACAGTAGTATATTTGACTGAATGAACTTGATATCTAGCTTGGCAGCGCTACTAAACAATGTTGTTGCGACTGAACTCAGGACTTGGTTTATTCCATTAGCTTGAAAGCTAGATAAAAGTATCTCCGGTTTATAGAGGTTTGTGCTTGATTTGGGTACATATGTGGTTTTCGGTGACACTGTGCTCGGTTTTTCTTCTGTGGTACTTTGCTCTTAGTTTTATTAGGTGAAGTGAAACTATGCACCAACTCTCGTTCAGCCGGTCACTGTTTTCAATATTTAATCTTGGGTAGTAAATCAAACCAGGTCTGAGGATTCAGTTAGGGATGTGCAGTTGGCTGGCTGATCCAAACTTTCATGCCAAGTGGAAGATGCTGTTTGATATTAGTCTGGCAACCATCAAGATTCACTGTGATATCAGATCTTTGTTTCTTTGCTCCTAAAACAAGCATTTCAGTTTTTTTAGAAGAGTTTAGAAGTGAAACATTTTCTGTCATCCATTTCTTTCTTTGTATCTGATACACATGGTTCCAGGGTAGGTAATTTTAGGGCTTCTCCATGTTTCATTGAAATGCGCAACTGTGTGTAATCTGCATAGCAGTCAAAACTGACTTTGGATGACATCACCCAGAGGCAGCATACCTCTGAAGGTGTGCTGTGGTATCTGGCACCAAGACGTAAGCAGCAGATCCTTTAAGTCCTGTATGTTGCAAGGTGGGGCCTCCATGGATCGGACTTGTTTGTCCAGAACGTCCCACAGATGCTCGATTGGATTGAGATCTGGGGAATTTGGAGGCCAAGTCAACACCTTGAAGTCGTTGTTGTGTTCCTCAAGCCATTCCTGAACCATTTTTACTTTGTGGCAGGGCGCATTATCCTGCTAAAAGAGGCCAATGCCATCAGGGAATACTGTTGCCATGAAAAGGCACAGATGGTCTGCAACAATGCTTAGGTAGGTGGTACGTGTCAAAGTAACATCCACATGAATGGCAGGACCCAAGGTTTCCCAGCAGAACATTGCCCAAAGCATCACACTGCCTCCGCCGGCTTGCCTCCTTCCCATAGTGCATCCTGGTGCCATGTGTTCTCCAGGTAAGCGACACACACGCACCCGGCCACCCATGTGATGTAAAAGGAAACGTGATTCATCAGACCAGGCCACATTCATTCATTGCTCCGTGGTCCAGTTCTGATGCTCACGTGCCCATTGTAGGCACTTTCGGCAGTGGACAGGGGTCAGGATGGGCACCCTGACTGGTCTGCAGCTACACAACCCCATACATAACAAAGTTGCGATGCACTGTGTGTTCTGACACCTTTCTATCAGTACCAGCATTAACTTTTTCAGCAATTTGAGCTACAGTAGCTCGTCTGTTGGATCGGAACACACGGGCCAGCCTTCACTCCCCACGTGCATCAATGAGCCTTGGCTGCCAATGACCCTGTCGCTGGTTCACCACTTTTCCTTCCCTGGACCACTTTTGATAGGTACTGACTACTGCAGACTGGGAACACCTCACAAGGGCTGCAGTTTTGGAGATGCTGTGACCCAGTCATCTAGCCATCACAATTTGGCCCTTGTCAACGTTGCTCAGATCCTTACGCTTGCCCATTTTTCCTGCTTCTAACGCATCAACTTTGAGGACAGAATGTTCACTTGCTGCCTAATATATTCCACCCTCTGAGAGGTGCCATGATAACGAGATTATCAGTGTTATTCATTTCACCTGTTAGTGGTCATAATGTTATGCCTGATCGGTGTATAATTCAATACCAAAACTCTCCAATTGCCAGGTGTGTCTATATGTTACTATGAAGTCTGTCCAATACTGTGTGTTTTCCTACAGGTCAGAGAGTTCTATCTGGACCAATGGCGAAGACCCACTCGGTCTGTTCAGAAAGAAGGCCTGATAACCAGGACCCCACCTGTTCACAACGGGGAGAGACTGAATAAGAACACTGTGGGGTTGCCGTCCTCCCCTGGTCCCGCCCAAAATGCCTCCGCTCAGAATGGGGTGACATCACATACCACCCGGAGGGACTTGAAACTCGCCAATCAGATCCTCAAGAAGTACAACTCTGACAGGTGACTGGTGGAAACATGGAGCGGTTTGTCTTATCCTTTATCCTTCAGGTCCTTGTTGACCCCTACATCCTGAGCCCTAACCCTAATCCCTAAACCCAAACCCTTACACCCTAATACCTAAACCCTAACCCTTACACACTAATACCTAAACCCTAACCCTTACACCCTAATACCTAAACCCTAACCCTTACACCCTAATACCTAAACCCTAACCCTTACACCCTAATACCTAAACCCTAACCCTTACACCCTAATACCTAAACCCTAACCCTTACACCCTAATACCTAAACCCTAACCCTTACACCCTACTACCTAAACCCTAACCCTTACACCCTACTACCTAAACCCTAACCCTTACACCCTACTACCTAAACCCTAACCCTTACACCCTAATACCTAAACCCTAACCCTTACACCCTAATACCTAAACCCTAACCCTTACACCCTAATACCTAAACCCTAAGCTTTACATCCTAATACCTAAACCCTAAGCTTTACATCCTAATACCTAAACCCAAACACTTACACCTTAATATCTAAACCTCTACACTCTGACACCTAACCCTTACAACCTAGACCCTTACAACCTAGACCCTAACCCCTAAATATTATACCCTGACCCCTGGACCCTAAGCCCTGACCCCTACACACAAACTACTTCAGACCTAATAACATATTGACATTTTTAGGATGTAGGTTCTGTGTCAGGGGTATTCAACTCTGGACCTTGAAGTCAGTTCCACTCCATTTATTCAATGCAACTCTCTAATCAGGGATTTATTTGGACCTAAGACCTTCATTTAAACTCTCTAATCAGGGATTTATTTGGACCTAAGACCTTCATTTAAACTCTCTAATCAGGGATTTATTTGGACCTAAGACCTTTTCAACTCTCTAATCAGGGATTTATTTGGGCCTAAAACCTTCATTTCAACTCTCTAATCAGGGATTTATTTGGACCTAAGACCTTCATTTCAACCCTTTAATCAGGGATTTATTTGGACGTAAGAACTTCATTTCAACTCTCTAATCAGGGATTTATTTGGACCTGGGAGACCAGGTGGGTGCCATTAATGAGGTACAACAGAAAACCAGCAGGCTCTGGACCCTGTTGGGTAAGACACAGTCATGGCAACCATAGTTCTGGGTCAGAGTTAACAGACCTCCTGATCTGAACTACCCCTGGTCTCTGTCCTGCCCGAATAGAAGAAACAGAGGAGACGGACAACTTCACCTTGGAGCCTTCTGTAGCTGGGCCATAGATAAGATAGGTTGAGGCCTGGTGCTTCATGTTGTGGCTATAATCTAAGAACAGGGCTTGCTGACCTGGGTGGCATCCATGAACAGTCTAAAGCAAATACAGGCCTAGTTTAATAGAATAATGAAAAGTACGGATATAAGAATAAATTAATTTTCCCCCGTTGAATACCACAATCTATGGGTTCATTTAGGTTTGGACCTAATATGACTAACCTACCCCTTCTCGCACTTAACCTGACCTCTGACCCCTCAGAGCTGAGATGATCTCGGACCGTCGTGGTGTCCTGATCACGTCTGACCACCCAATCAAAGACGGAACCATCAAGTTCAGTCTGGAGAGTGTGACAGAGGTAGGACCTGACCACGACCTTTAACCCTGACCCTAATAGTTCAGTCTGGAGAGTGTGACAGAGGTAGGACCTGACCACGACCTTTAACCCTGACCCTGATAGTACAGTCTGGGGAGTGTGACAGGTAGGACCTGAGACCCTGTTCCTCTCCTGCAGGTTCACATTGTCCATCTGTTCCTGAAGAACAGTTCCTCGGGTCCTCTGCTCTTTACCTACTACTCTGCTCTTCACCGGATGACCTGCTTCACCCTGCAGGACACACAGAAAGTCACCCGCAACAACCCGCTGCAGCTGGCACCAGGTACACACACACACACACACACACACACACACACACACACACACACACACTCCTATAATATTATTAACCGTTTTCCCTCCAACTCTCTTCCTTCCCTCTCTCTAATGTCCTCCCAGGTGAACAGTATGAAGTCCAGCTCCAATTTAGGCCCAAACTCTGTGGTTTCTATCCAGCCATTCTGGTCTTTGAGTTTAAACCGCCCCTGTCGTCCTCCCCTCCCTCTCTGGCCTTCCACCTGTTACGGTATGTTGAGGCTCAGTGTGTGACGCGTCTGGCCAGGGAGCTGGGTCCTACTGCCCCGTACCGACCCAGATCAATCATCCCCGCTGAGGCCTCCCTGGGGTACACCGTAGAGGATGGGGAACAACCTGAGAGGTAACACACACACCTGAAATACACATTATAACACACACACACACCTGAAATACACATTATAACACACACACACACCTGAAATACACATTATAACACACACACACCTGAAATACACATTATAACACACACACACACCTGAAATACACATTATAACACACACACACACCTTAAATACACATTATAACACACACACCTTAAATACACATTATAACACACACACACC
>JACXGI010020663.1:0-10915 GCA_016801175.1 Esox masquinongy | reverse complement strand
ACCCCTGTGTGCCTTGCAGGGCTTGGCTGGGTCTGACAGATGAGAGGGGAGAGGATGGGAGAGGATGGGAGAGGTGAGGAGAGGAGGGAGGGAGGGAGGGAGGGAGGGAGGGAGAGATGGACCTGTGGTGGTTTGTACCACTTGACCTCCTCTTGTGTTTTTCCCATCTCCGGAAGAAGTGATGCAAGGTTGTAACCATGGATACGCCACGGCAGCTCTTTCCACCTCCTCACATACACATTCGCAGATCATGGATGTCACCCATTTGTCCACCAATCATTTCATTAGGCTGCTGAAGAGTTGATAAAGACCTAAGCGAGTTGGCCTGGTTTTGGTGCATTGTGGGTAGAGTAGGGAAGTGATAAGCAATCTGTCTGGGCCGTTGATGTTTTTTTGTCTCTCCTTCTCCTTCCCTCAACTTCTCTTTCTCTTTCTCTCTTATTTTTCTTCCACTCCTTCCATTAATCAATGACTTTTATTTCATAACACCCTTTTTACATCAGCACTTGTCACAAAGCCTTAAACCCCACAGAGCAAGAAATAATATGTTGACGCACATTGGGCAGGAAAAACTCAGAGGGGTAGACAGTTCACTGGCTGTGTTGGGTAGGGATTTTAAGAGTACATGTCCAATTCTGTTCAAAGGAGCATTATTTGCATCAGAAACATTTTCAGCATTGTCAAAAGTTAGTGGAAAATGTCAATGATTTAATGAAAAATAATAATTACAAGTGAAATGAGCAATTAGAAATTCCAGACCAAAAGTTTAAAGACAAACAAAATGTTGTATTTTTAGCTATGTGCAGTGTGCAAAATTGCTAAGGTATGGATAGCAAAACACATTGTATTTAAATACATATACACAGAGAGTGAGACAGTTTCTGTGTAAAAAAATACAAAGTTGTATTACTATATTCAAACAAATTATCTGTAAAATGTATTCAAACAAAAATATGCTTGAACAAAATTTAAAAACCAACACCAAATCTTCCTCCTCAGTAACTGAGCACCACAACCCCATATGCTTATGAACAGCCCAAGGTTTCTCACCTGCTTGTAATACTCGTCCTCAACCCTGAGTCTGGCTGGTGTCCCTTACAGCATGCCCACCACGTCCACAGACCCTTGGCCCTGAATGCAAGTCTTCTGTCTAAAAAATTGGCAGTTTCCGCTGCCCCTGACACAAAAGTAAGACTACTACACAACTATACAACACTCTACTTTCCTCCAAAAATGAACAGTTGGGAAGAGATGAATTCACGCAGAGTGAAGAACCAACTAGTTGACGACAAATGTCGAACAGCCCTGCCAATCTGGTAGAATGTAAAAACAGACTTGGGGCAAAATGTACCCCCTTGACCAACACAAGGACCCAGGTGCACTACGGATGGCACCAGCAGGCGAGATGATTGGATCCCCACTGTTTCTCCCAGCTGCTCTGTCCCATTTGACCCAACTTTGTGCACCCCACAATTACCAGTCTTGAACATTGGCTGCCTGAACCAAAAACTGGGACTGGAAGACTGTGCTGTGAAAAAGTGGCTCTTCAAACAGCCCCATCCCTGGTGGTGTGCCGGCCTTCCGGGACATTTTTAACACCTCCCCAAGCCTGCAGTACAGCCTCAGAGTGAGGCCAGACTAATCACCCCCTTCCATCTTCAGGAAGAAGAGGCACTTGTCTAAGCCCAAATGGCCTGCCCTCATTTTCAGGTTGTATAATGTATCCACCCTGCTACATCCGTCCCTGTACGTCAGTTTCTGGGCTGCTTAAAGAGGGAAAGCCATTATCCTGGAACAAATGTCCACCAGGCCCTGCCCACCCTCCTGCAGAAAACGAAGACATTAAGTCTTGCTCCTAAAATACAAAGTATTGGTTTAAGGGCCAGACAGTATAACTATCCTGAGATATCCTGAGATATAGCAACGTGGATAGAGCAACCCTGTCTGATAGCTCTGTGGACGTGGGTAGAGCAGCCCTGTCTGATAGCTCTGTAGACGTGGATAGAGCAACCCTGTCTGATAGCTCTGTGGACGTGGATAGAGCAGCCCTGTCTCATAGCTCTGTGGACGTGGGTAGAGCAGCCCTGTCTGATAGCTCTGTGGACGTGGATAGAGCAACCCTGTCTGATAGCTCTGTGGACGTGGGTAGAGCAGCCCTGTCTCATAGCTCTGTAGATGTGGATAGAGCAACCCTGTCTGATAGCTCTGTGGACGTGGATAGAGCAGCCCTATCTGATAGCTCTGTAGACGTGGATAGAGCAACCCTGTCTGATAGCTCTGTAGATGTGGATAGAGCAACCCTGTCTGATAGCTCTGTGGACGTGGATAGAGCAGCCCTGTCTGATAGCTATGTGGACGTGGATAGAGCAGCCCTGTCTGATAGCTCTGTAGACGTGGATAGTGCAGCCCTGTCTGATAGCTCTGTAGACAGGGATAGAACAGGGATAGAGCAGCAGACACCAACATACATATCAGACAGAGACCCACAACATCTATCAAAAATAAGTTACCCACAATACAACGGTCACGTATACAAAATGACTGGTCCTTGTGGACCAACAGCCCCAGATATTCCTATAACCGGTTTGAGAGACATTTAGATATAATTTACTATTCTGCACACTAGAATACTACAGGTCGCCAGATTTTTAAGAGACAGATACCCTTTTTCAGCAGCAACGAAAGCACGCATGTTGACAGGTCACTGGAAGAGAACCTTCATGGAAGAATATTATTATGGAAATCCTCCCAATAGACCCTGGAAAGTACTTATAAACGTCAGAATGTAAACCATCAATGTCAGGGGTTTGTCCTGAGGAGAGCTGCTTAACTGCAGTGGACAGAGTGATGTCTCAGTCCAAAACAGCTCTCTGCTCAGGGCTCAGCATGGGAAGTCCATGTAGTAGAAGGTTACAGTATTTGTTGTCCGCCTTACAGAGGTTAGCATAGAAGTTGTCCAGTTGTAGACAGCTAAGTAGAAATTATCCACCTTGTAGAGGTTAGAGTAGAAGTCATCTGTTTGTAGAGGTTAGAGTAGAAGTCATCCGTCTTGTAGACATTAGAGTAGAAGTCATCCGCCTTGTAGAGGTTAGAGTAGAAGTCATCTGTTTGTAGAGGTTAGAGTAGAAGTCATCTGTCTTGTAGACGTTAGAGTAGAAGTCATCCGCCTTGTAGAGGTTAGAGTAGAAGTCATCTGTTTGTAGAGGTTAGAGTAGAAGTCATCTGTCTTGTAGACGTTAGAGTAGAAGTCATCCGCCTTGTAGAGGTTAGAGTAGAAGTCATCCGTCTTGTAGACGTTAGAGTAGAAGTCATCTGCCTTGTAGAGGTTAGAGTAGAAGTCGTCCGCTTGTAGAGGTTAGAGTAGAAGTCATCCGTCTTGTAGAGGTTAGAGTAGAAGTCATACGTCTTGTAGAGGTTAGAGTAGAAGTAATCTGTTTGTAGAGGTTAGAATAGAAGTCGTCCGCTTGTAGAGGTTAGAGTAGAAGTCCACGGCATGTTAGCACATCTCTCCATTTTCCTTGGTCACATTCCCATCAATGAGACGAAGGCATTGTCTGCCTCAGGTTAAAAAAAGAAAGTTCTTTCAGCGTCCTTACAAACTTATCTTCATCAAAACAAATCATCATAACAAATCTTCAACTGATTTTCCAGGTCTGACCTAGGAACATCTTTACCTCCTCTAGAGTTTAGACATAGTTGGCATCAGTTGCGATCATGTCGACAAAAATGTCAGACGTCCTCATCCTTCCTTCCTGCTCCTCATCAACAGAGGCCACAGCCCCTTGACTACCTTCTGCCACATCCTCTCATCGCTCTGCTCCTGCCCCCCCCCGTAAGACTGGACACCTCCTCTACTGTGGAAACCAGCTCCCCTGAACACCCCATCCTGACCGCACTACTGGTGCTGGACACCTCCTCTACTGTGGAAAACAAAACCATGGAATGATCCTTACATCCTTACAACAATCTGTGTCTGTGACTCATGATGCGCTGCCCTCCCATCTGGTCCGGTCTGCCGCTTCATTCCCTCAGCAACTATAGATGCCTGGGTCTGTTACCCCGCTGTCGGTTCGTCCCGTACATCAGCCAGCCCGGGTGTTAGCCGGACCGCGTTCGTTCCGCCATACGCCCTGTGTGCCCAAGCATCTCTAAGCACGGCCAACATCCCTGCACTCAAAACACTGTTGGATACCTGTGCTTGTGTAAGCCGTAGTCAGTCTATTGTCAAATCTGCCCCAGTCAGACTGGAAACATAAACACCTGTCACCAGAATCACATGACCTGTTTCAGTCCCTGCTGTTAACAGCCTAGCTGGACAGTTTTAACATTTTCCAAAGTACAATAACACAAGCTCTGTCAGCTACTTACGAATGAATAGTGAACCATTAAAAATCATAACCACGTCCACTTTTTTGCAGATGGTGAAAAATGTAGCGTGACTGAAATATTTTTTTTTTAAGAAGCAAGCCCTGCTCAGTCATCTGATTGACAAGATGCTCTTTAAGAATAAACACCACTGATTTTTTCATCTGCGACCGCTAATGAATTATTTAAATAACCTACCTTCCCTCCTACGACAGTCAGTACCTTTCAATAACCTACCTTCCCTCAGTATGTTTCACACCCAACTCCTACCATTCCCTCCCCTGACAGGCAGAGGGAGTGAGGGAGGGTGAGAGAGGATGAGAGAGAAACATAGGTAGGGTTAGATCCTCTATTCAAGTAGTTTACTCTGGACTCTGTGTGAGCATGTATTTGTGTATGTGTGTATGAGTATGTGTGTGTGTATTTGTGTGTGTGTGTTTGTGTGTGTGTGTGTGTGTATGGTTGTGTGTTAGTGTGTCTGTGTATGTATGTGTGTGTGCATATGTGTGTGTGTGTGTGTATGGGTGTGTGTGTGTGTGTCTGTGTATGTATGTGTGTGTGTGTGTGTGTGTGTTTATGGGTATGTGTATGTGTGTGTATGGGTATGTGTGTGTGTTTGCTGTAGCAGGATAAATAACATTAATGAACCGCGTTCAGATAGTGAAACCTTTGTGTGCTGAGAGTAATGGTCTCCCATAATACTTCGACCCCATTTATGACTTTGACCACTTGTAGAGGACTTTCATCTTTCTCTGCATCACTGATAAATCGACCTGAGCAGGTCATCTATTCTGGGGGAAACAACGTTTTATTTTAACCTCAGGAATCTGGCTTGGGTTGTTTACCCTGAACTTACCGCAAGAAGATGAAAGGTGTTGGGTCTATAGCATGCCCTTTGCCCTTGACTGGTTTAGGACATTAGTACATTCTGACATTATCAGTTTTCTGCTGCATTGTTCTGTCTCTATAGGGGCTGAGTCCATTTATTAAAAATATCTAACACCCCACCTTTTCAAAGCAACTTTGAAGAAAAGTATATAAAATAATGATAAACTTTGAAGAAAAGTATATAAAATAATGATAAACTGTGTAGACTAACAGTCCCAGCTGTCCTCCTGCCAGATGTTTATTAGCTGATTGCTACTTTAATAGAAGGCACATTTATATGATACTTGGTTGTACTTATAACCATGTTAGCCATCGTAACATCGTAACACGGAGGCACTGACTGTAAGTCGCCCCGGACAAAAGTCTCTTATTAATGACTAACATGATAATGGACTAGAGCCCAGCCAACATGCTGTTGTTGTGACTGGTAATAACTGCAGTGTCTAAGTGTGTGTGTGTGTGTGTGTGTGTGTGTGTGTGTGTGTGTGTGTGTGTGTGTGTGTGTGTGTGTGTGTTGGGGGGGTCTGGGGGGAGTTATTAACGACAACTTTAATTATGTGGTTGTCATGTAATAGTGCAGACTGTGGTGGATAGGGTTCCATTTGGGACACATCCAGAACATGACGGTTTTCACTACTGCTTTGGCCCGTCAACATCCCAAACTAACGGAGGGTTTGAGTTTTAGGACAGGGAAGAAATGAGGCCCATGCGGGAGTCTCTCATGGTTTTGTCGTTCACTGTGCTAATACCACTTAAGCAGTTGTTTTTTTCCAGCGTGTGGTGGAGCTGCGTGAAACGGTAATCACACATTATTAGGAGACGCTGTGGAGATTTAAGTTTCCCTGACAGGATGAGATCGGAGACAATGAGTGACTTTTAGAGAGGCAGGGGGGGCGGGGGTTGATTGTGTCAGGAAAAAACCATGAAGTGAATGAGCGAGACACTCAGAGAGAGAGAGGCTGCAGGGGGGGGGGGGTTGGAAGTGAACATTAGAAGCTGAATTAGCTTAAACTCATAGTCATATGTTACATACTTTAACCCTTCAACAAAGGAATAGACAAGTGTCGAAATATACTCTAGTGTAACCCTTTCTTTTAATCTTAGATGATTTAAAAAATGGGTGATTTTTCTTTTAGTCTGTTTTTTTCTTTTCATTTGTCTTAGTTTTCAGACAGTAATTTTAACTTTGGAAAATGCTTAGCTTTGTCCAGATTGTGTCCTATGGATGATCGTCTCTGACTAAATGGATCTGGTCCTCTCTGACTAAATGGATCTGGTCCTCTCTGACTAAATGGGTCTGATCCTCTCTGACTAAATGGATCTGGTTCTCTCTGACTAAATGGATCTGGTCCTCTCTGACTAAATGGATCTGGTCCTCTCTGACTAAATGGGTCTGATCCTCTCTGACTAAATGGATCTGGTTCTCTCTGACTAAATGGATCTGGTCCTCTCTGACTAAATGGATCTGGTCCTCTCTGACTAAATGAATCTGGTTCTCTCTGACTAAATGGATCTGGTCCTCTCTGACTAAATGGATCTGGTCCTCTCTGAATAAATGGATCTGGTTCTCTCATCTCATCTGCTGTTCATTAGATTTACATGTAGAATACATTGTTTTTGTGACTTTTTTCTGACACTTTCATTTCACATAAATTGGTAGCTTTTTTGACAACATTGTAAGTATATTGACATTCAGTATGATTATTTATTTCGATGTTAAGACACAAACCTTTCCTCAGGCTATTGCATTTTATTTTTCTCCTCTGTATTAATTTTCTGCAGTTGCTTGAATAGCTTTCACCAGCTGGGGATTTTGTAATAAAACTAAATAAATACTCTACATAAATTAAAGAAGGGAAACAGATTTGTTTTGTTCCTGACATGTCTCTGTTTATTTTGTTACGTTCAAACTCAGAGATGAGGGGCTTACATCATGTTGTTATTGTCGTTTTGTTATTGTAGGGTTTTGTTATTGCGGTGTTGTGATTTTAGTGTTCTGGATGTTGTTGTAGCGTTGGAATGAATGTAATGTAGTGTAGTGATGTTAGTGTTGTTACTGTAATGTAGTTTTGTGATGGTAGTGTTGTTAATGTAGTGTAGTGTTGTGATGGTAGTGTTGTTAGTATAATGTAGTGTCGTGATGGTAGTGTTGTTTGTGTAGTGTGGTGTTGTGATGGTAGTGTTGTTACTGTAATGTAGTGTTGTGATGGTAGTCTTGTTAGTGTTGTGTGGTTTTGTGATCATAGTGTTGTTACTGTAATGTAGTGTTGTGATGGTAGTCTTGTTAGTGTTGTGTGGTTTTGTGATCATAGTGTTGTTACTGTAATGTAGTGTTGTGATGGTAGTGTTGTGGTAATGGTGTTGTGAATGTTGCTGGAGTATTGTGAATATTGTTGTGGTGTAATTATTGTAGTGTAGTAATTGTAGCATAGTGATTGTTGTGTAGTGACAGAGGAAATCAAATGGGGATTTCAGAAATGGTCCAACTGAGATTTGGCTTCCACATTCATCCTAATTAGGGTTTGCTGCCTTGCCCAGGGACAGATTAGTTTTAATTTTTTTTCTGTCAGCTCTAGAATTCAGTCTGGCAAGCTTTGGTCTTCTGGTCAGATGTCTAACCACTAGGCCTCTCGGAGCCAAGAATAAACAACCACACAAATCTACTTCTATCATCACACCACATACAAACAAACAACGCGGTGCTGTGCTGTGTAAAGTTGTGTAGTGCTGTTTCATTTGTGTTTCATTGGTCCTCCATGTGTCTGTGTCCGTCCGTCCGTCCGTCTGTCTGTCTGTAATTCTACAGGTCGTCCTCTGCACTGTTCCTCCGCCTCCTCTTCCCCTGGGGAGCCCCAGCACCTCTCATACCCTCCCCCTTCCCTGTCAGCAGCCAATGAGAGCCAGGGAAGGTTGCTAGGTAACTGTGCTGCTCAGGACTCAGAGTCTGAAGAAGAGTTTGGCCCCAGCTCATTCTTAGTTAGAACGGGCTCAGGGAACATCTCTTCTGCGGCGACTGGGACACCAGAGGGTGAGTCCAATCACTGCTCTCACCTCCACACACTCCTGCTACCGCTGTTTACGGGGGCGGGCAGGAGGGGCGGAGCCAATGAGAGAGAGGGATGAGATGAGGAAAAAGAGGGAGAGTGGGAAAAAGCTATAAGAGAAGAGGTGAGATAAATAGTGTCTCAATTTTTTTTAAATCTGCATGTGTGTAATGTTTGTAGTTATTTTGTTTGTTCACGCTTTTGTGGACATTGTTCCTTCTCACTTAGTTTTTTTTTTTATTTCACTTCTGGCAAAGTTAGCATGTTTCCTATACTGATGGAGAGTCGGAGTTAGGGATGAGAGAGACGGTGATACAGAGAGGGAAAGAGAAACTGAGGTAGAGAAAAAGATTAATTGATGAACAATCTATTTTTTCCAAGAGAGACCTTGCCAAGAGAGCAACAGAAAATAAATGTTATTTATCTGCTGGACAATTTTGGTACACTTTTAAAAGAGGACGTTGTCTCTGGCCTGGTGAAAACATATTGAGGATGAGGAAGGCCAGGCCACTGTCTTATAGAGGATACAGTGAGGATGAGGAAGGCCAGCCCACTGTCTTATAGAGGATACAATGAGGATGAGGAAGGTCAACTCGCTGTCTTATAGAGGATACAGTGAAGATGAGAAAAGTCAACCCGCTGTCTTATAGAGGATACAGTGAGGATGACAGAGATGTGAGGGAGACAGGGAGACATGTGACCTGTCCTGTTTGGGGTGTTCTGTTGCGTTGGGGTCAGGTAGATCTCCATAGGCAAGGCTTTGGCCTAATCTGTTAAGGAGCCCTGAGGAGAGTTAAGGAACTTTGAGGAGTTGAAGTACAGCACTGGGAGATTCATTTTGTTCAGAGTCAGGTCCTGCCTGCAGTGCACTTGCTCTAATCGGATGCATTTCTTTTTTTTTTTTGGGAAAAGGGAAGACCTTTAGTCAGCAAGTTTATCTGTCTGTCTTTATTACTGTCTCCCTTTGTCTGTCTGTATGTCTTTCTGAGAGTGAGAGACATACAGATAAGGACAGAGAGAGACACTGACAGACAGAGACAGACAGATTGACATAGAGAGACAGGCACAGGGAGACAGACAGACAGAGAGACTGTGAGAGACATACAGATACAGACAGACTGTGAGAGACATATAGATACAGACAGACTGAGAGAGACATACAGACACAGACTGTGAGAGACATACAGACACAGACTGTGAGAGACATACAGATACACTGAGAGGCAGAGAGATCAGTAGTATCATATGTCCTCTCCTGACCATTTGTGTTTTTCATTGGGAAACGCTCATTTGGCATCTCTTGTCATTTG
This sequence comes from Esox masquinongy, assembly GCA_016801175.1. NCBI lineage: Eukaryota > Metazoa > Chordata > Actinopteri > Esociformes > Esocidae > Esox > Esox masquinongy. The sequence goes on along the minus strand of JACXGI010020663.1, from coordinate 1,308 downwards.
CATCACTTGTCATTTGCATCTCTTGTCATCTTCTCTAATGAATTGTCTGCCATAGTTGTCATTTTTGGCTGGCAAGAGGGGTGTTAATTGTTCCATAGCGTTGCTGGCTTTGTTATTGCTGGACAAAACACTTTGGAAGGGCAGGGTGTGTGCGTGTGTATCTGGGTGTGTCTGTGTGTGTGTGTGTGTGTGTGTGTGTGTGTGTGTGTGTGTGTGGTGCTATACAGTTCTAAAACTTTGCTGTAACATACAGTTCACTCCTGCATTGCCCCATAGGCTTACTTTCCAGACTAATACAACTGTTCTCCTGACACATAGACTAAAGGCTATGTCATGCATAAGTATATTTTTCATGTGATATTAATGGATTAGTAAACATTTCTGATATCAGTAACAATAACAGGCAAGCACTGTCTTACCTCGATGTATAAAACTTAACAACTAAGTACGACAAGAAGACAGACTAACATTGCTCAGAAAAATCATCTTAAATATATATTTATATAGCCTACCTGTACTGATGGAAGTATATAGATCACATTATGTTTTGGGGCTAGAGTGAAAGAGTTGGCCTATGTCTTGTGAAAAGTGAGTGATACGAAGAGAACCAAGTGCTGTCTGTTTGGGGAATTTAGAGGGGAGGAAATAGCATTGTTTAGATCAAACGCTTCACGCTGTTTGAGTGACGTGTGTAGCCTGCTTTGAGATGCATGCCATGGCTACTTGTTGTGCCTGACAATGTCATTCAACACGCCTTCTACCCACCTGCCCTTGCTCCAACATTACCACACATTATGATGTAGGCTAATTAGGTCGTTATAGCAGGTTATAATACATTATGGTGGTGTCATTGTGATAGATTATAACAATTTAAGATTTTATTATAACATTATAACACATGAATATAGTAGTATAACTGATTATAACAGATTATAACACATTTTGATGATTTCATTACCGCAGATTACATATTATGGTTATTATTTAATGGTGCTATTTAGCTGTTCTGTGGAATAAGTGGGTTTCAACAAAAGCCAGTCTGCCTACGAGTTGGTGAAGGCTCTACTCACCAGAGTACATATGGCTCTACAGTAGTGTGGTGAAGGCTTTACTCACCAGGGTAGTATAGTGAAGGCTCTACTCACCAGAGTCCATATGGCTCTACAGTAGTGTGGTGAAGGCTCTACTCACCAGGGTAGTATAGTGAAGGCTCTACTCACCAGAGTCCATATGGCTCTACAGTAGTGTGGTGAAGGCTCTACTCACCAGGGTAGTATAGTGAAGGCTCTACTCACCAGAGTCCATATG
>JACXGI010020662.1:0-10933 GCA_016801175.1 Esox masquinongy | reverse complement strand
TGTGTGTGTGTGTGTGTGTGTGTGTGTGTGTGTGTAACGGTCCCTGTACTCCCCAAGTGTGTGTGTAACGGTCCCTGTACTCCCCAGGTGTGTGGATGTCTGCCGTGTTCAGCTGGTTCACTCTGTGGTGAGGGTGAGGCAGGCCTATGGAAAGCTGCTCAGGACAATCCCTCTGGACATATCGCTCAGGTCAGAACACACACACGACACCTGCTGACTTTTTTGTTAATAATATGGGATCCGCCCCTTAGGCTTTCAGTCCTATCACGTAGCACACTTGACATGTCAAGGGCACGTCTGTTCCAGGTAGTTTAGCTGCTGTTTACCGTATTAACATGAAACACAGGAACATTGGCCTTTAACAAAGCATCAATCTCCAAAGCGCTCTGTAGCTTGGTTTCTGTCCAGTTTGGGACAAATCTTCATGGAGAAAACATAAACAAGCCGACTGTTAGAGGTTTTCATGTACCGAATACAAGTCATATATTCTGCAACATAAACTGTTTTATTTTGCTAAAATTAAGATTTAAGATATAGCCCACATTGTGTGTGTGTGTGTGTGTGTGTGTGTGTGTGTAGTAACCACAGCCACCCGGAGATCGGGGAGATCTCCCTGGCCGTACGACGCCACATGTGCCGTCCCCCGGGCAGCACCTTCCACCCCCAGGACTTCAGCGACCTGATCAGCTTCATCCTGTACGGTGCCCTGCACCGCGGAGGGTAGGTTGTCCGGACCAGCTCCGCCCCTGCATTCGGCCTGCATCTGCCAGCGTGTCCGTGTCATGCCAGCGTGTCTGTGTCCACACAGGAAGGAGCCCTGGCTGGAGCGCCTGTACCACAGCTGCCAGCGGCTGGAGAGACGCGAGGGGGGCGCCGGTTTGTCCGGCGGGGGCGCGTGTGTCCCGCGGGGCCTGTTGAAGAACGAGGCAGTGCTGTGGCAGTGGGCGGTGTGGGAGGCGGCCCAGTTCACCGTGCTCTCCAAACTCCGCACGCCGCTCGGCCGAGCGCAGGACACCTTCCAGACCATCGAGGGTAAGGGTTGACGGGCGCGGGGGAAGAAGACGACGGCCCGCGTGCGGAACGGCAGTCTGGACGCGGTCGGAGCGCCCGTCTCTCATAGCGGGGTCAAGGGTCACAAGCGCAAAGAGGCCCTGAACACGTTTCTCTCCCCTCTTCGGACAAACGCGTCATCTAACTGTCCCCTCCCTCCCTCTCTCTCCCTCTCCCCGTAGGCATAATCAGAAGCCTGGCCGCCCACAGTCTCAACACGGACCAGGAGCTCAGCCAATGGAGCGCGGCGGACACGGACGACGGTCACCACAGCAACCAGCTGCGCCTGGCGTTGCTCCTGCAGTTCCTGGAGAACCTGGAGAAGCTGATGTACAACGCCTACGAGGGCTGTGCCAACGCCCTGACGGCCCCGCCCAAAGTACGCTCACTGATCAGCCTGGTGGTGACGCTGAACCTGTTCCTTAACCTGAAACTGTACCTCAGTCTAACCTATATACCTTAACTTAACCTAACCATAATTGTAAGTTTCCCCGTAGACCTGACCCGTAAGACAGAAAAGCTTATTTTACTAGTGGAGATGTCCCCATGTGGTCAGATTTTATGTTTTGCATACCTTTAGTTCCCAGAGCGTAAAACATACCTTCAGCACACACGCGCATACACTTCCCCTATACCTCTGAGAACAGGTATTTCCCATGTATGCCATAACCTTGGCCCTGACACTTAACCCAAACCCTAATTCTAAACCTACCTCTCAGCCCTAGAATTGGCCCCTGTAAGGTCCAGCAATGTTTTCATTGGTTTATAATACTTCAGGACTTTCATTGGTTCATAACACTTCTGATTCTCACGTGTAGCTAAACAGGTGCACACACTTTACAGTTAATTTGGTGGACGCACTTAAGCAAAGCAACTGACATTTTAATACTTTTTTTGTGCTGGCCCCTTATGGGATTTGAACCCACAACCCTGGCGCTGAAAGTGCATCTTTCTGCCGACTGAGTGACATGGGACCCACACAGCCAAGTATTGCTGCCAGTCTCTTCACTCCCTCTGTTCTCTCCTTCTCTGTTCAGGGCATCAGAACGTTCTTCTACACTAACCGTCAGACATGTCAGGATTGGTTAACTCGTATTCGCCTGGCGCTGATGAGGGTTGGGCTTCTGTCTGGCCAACCGGCGGTCACCGTCCGCCATGGCTTTGACCTGCTCACAGAGATCAAGAACAGCAGCGCCCAGGTAACAGGAAGAATAACAGGCGTGGTGTCTCATAACACCTTATTCTCCATATATAGTACACTACATTTGATATAAATTCTAGGGCCACTAACCAACACTCTGGCTAGCTCTGATGTGATTGGATGCCTGTTAGGGCCCAGTTGAAGTATCATTGCTTTCTATTCCAACAGGGTCCAGAGGTGGAGGTTCCCCTGATGATGTTGGTGGAGGCTCTTTGTGAGCTGCGCTGCCCTGAGGCCATACAGGGTTTAGCAGCCTGGAGTCTCACCAACACTGGCAAGAGTCTGGCCTGGCTCACTTCTGTAGCGCTGCAGGCTGAAGGAAGGTAAGAATGCACTGACTCAGTGGCTGCGGGGTCGGCTGGCTGACTGACTCGGTGGCTGCGGGGTCGGCTGGTTGACTGACTCGGTGGCTGCGGGGTCGGCTGACTTCCGTCTTATATTGTGGATAATTTATCTAAATAATAATTTTTTTGTTTTCAGGTAGCGTTAGCATTACGATTCTGGCGTTAGTTAGCATTAGCATGCGGTAGTTAGCATCTTAGCTTCTATTTATCCTCGTTATCTGTTACAGATTGTTTTCCGAAGTTTAAAAATGATTACATACAGAATGTCAAATGCCAAAGACATCTCTCACTCTCCCCCGTCTCTCAACCCTCTCCATTCCCTCCCCCATTCCTCACCCCTCTCTCCAGGTTTGAGAAGGCAGCAGTAGAGTACCAGGAACAGCTCTGTGCTGTGACGGGGATGGACTGTTCCATCAAGGGCTTTGACCGCTCCCTCCTCAAACTGGCCGGGGCCTCCAGCCCCAACACCGCCAGCCCTAAACACACCAGTAACGGTGGGTGAAGACAAACACATGGTTGTGTGTTGCACTATGATGTGTCCTATGAGGAGGCCTGCAGATGGGTTAGTGGTTAGAGCATCTGACCAGTTAGATCAAAGCCTGGAGCCGACAAGTAAAAAAATTAATAATTCTGTCCCTGCGCAAGACGTGGTTTACCATGATTGCTCTTAACAATGATGCTTAACACTTGTCCTCATATTATTAACTACAAGCTCAGCTTTATTTTGTTATTACGACAGAACATAACATTTTTTGGCCGGTCTGTGTGGGGGAATATGAAAAATCAATTTCAACAAGCTAATTGGTGTTAACCCAAGTAATGATCTGGCCTCTCTTCCTTCAGGGGATGGTAGGAGGACTGTTCTCCTCAAATCCAGCGAGTGCTCCCCAGACGTGCTGAACCTCCTGGCCAATAAGGCGTGCCAGTGCTACGTGGCCCTCTGTGATTGGTCCTCAGTGCAGGAGTGGCAGGCCAGCATTCACGCCCTCAAGAAGAACTCCAGTAACCCAGCAACGGCCAACGTGCACCTGAAGACCGACTTCAACTACGTGCGCGCTCTGAGCTGCTTCGAGGACGGGGACTTCCCAGAATGCCGTGCTCAGCTGGAGCTCCTGGCGGGAGAGCGGGTGGACTTTGACCCCCCTAACTCCACCCCAGGCTCCAAGGATAAACTAGGTGGGTGTAGGGGAGAGGCGGGGGTGTTTCTGACAGACCTGCCCCCGGGTAGTTTTGATTCGGCGGTTAGAGCGTGTGTGTGTCTCCGTCAGACCTGAAGCGTCTCCTCCCGCCCGTCTTGAGCCCTGGTCCGTCTGAACTGCAGAAGGCCATCGAGGTGCAGCTGCTCCGATGCGCCGTGGCGACCATCACCGCAGCCAATCACGAGCAGGAACAGAAGTCCACGCCCACGTCCGAGTGAGTCCCTGATTGGTTAATGTGTTAAAGAGCTGTTTTTGGGTATGTGGCGTACACGGTTTTGATATTCTGGGCTGCGTTCAGTACGATACAAAGCTGCACTGTTCGACTCGATGAACAAACATGCTGTACTGTACATTAAGTATTAGGAGTTTGTGGAATCTATTTGTGACGTGACGTGACGTGTGTGTGTGTGTGTGTGTGTGTGGGTGTGTCTGTGGGTGTTGCAGCACGCTGGTTCGGTACCTGAAGCAGACGGGTCGCATCTCTCTGGGTCCGCTCCGTCTCTCCACCCTCACCCTCGCCAACGGGCTACCCACCCTGCCGTCCCTCCAGCTGCACTGCTGCTCTGCCATGGAGAACTCCGTCAGTGGACAGGAGGTGAACACCCTTGGGTTACTACACATCTAGGGAGCTTTTGGGCCCAAACTGACTTTAAAATATTTGATTCCCGTTTGGACATTATTTAACTAAAACCTAAACTTAATAGAATAAGTTGATTGGTGCTATTCTGGTAATAACACACCTCCCTCTAACCCGGTGTTTTCCCAACGGGGGCACTACCGCCCCACCAGGGGGAGTTCAGAGGACGATGGGGTGCTGGAAGCAATATTTTGGAAAGGGGGGCATTGAGGGCCCTTGGGGGGGGGGCAGTTGTTTTAAGGCGAGTTTATACCGAAGAGTCACAACAATACAAGTTTAAAGTTTCAACTACTTGCAAAAAACTGCGGTCTGCAACATTAAAACCTGCCAGTTTACGCCACTGCGACTAGTTGAGATGGTGTATCGCAACTCTTCTCCTCTTCAGTGTTTCTGTCTGCTTCTTGTGGCGTAGCTCCGTGCTGCCTTCACGGGAACAGGATGTCAGAGTATCATCTATAAAATTTCACCCCTGTGGCGTTTTCTGTGTCAACTCTGGAAAATGAGCGCTCTCCTTCTTGGTATTACCCGTGGAAAAATTTCTTTCTCTTAAAAGAGGGATATTACGCTGTCAGACTTCCCCTGAGAGCAACTTAGCTTCCAGCGTCCAGACGCACATTAAAACACTATTCAATACAAGTGGCTGTGTTGATATGATCGCTATACGTGACTGCATCACAAGCTGGCACTTATCAAGAGGAAAAAGCAGAAGGATTAACTTTCAAAGGAAAGAATTTAAAAACCTTTGAAAGTTAATCCTTCTGCTTTTGCCCCTTGATAAGTGCCAGCTTGCTTTCTGTTGGAACAATTCATAAGAATGATTATTATTTGGCATTTCTGATTAGCGGTTGTTTAATTAAGATTTGAATGTTACATTTCTAGCTGTTTCTGATTAGCTGTTGTTTGTTTCCCTGGGAAACTAATAAATCTGTTGTTTGTCCTTCAATGATGTGCTTTTTTATGCTAACAATAGTAACAACAATAATAATAACAACAATAATAATAATCATTAATATTCAGGGCAATTAGCCTACATCTTATTTGATGGGGGGGCGGTAAGGGACCTGGATAATGGATAGGGGGCGCTGGCCCAAAAAGGTTGAGGACCACTGACCTAACCCCTGGTCCCCTTCCCAGGACTGTCTGATCCCCCTGTACAGCGAGGCTCTCAGCAGGTGTAAACAGCAGGATGTCCAGCCGTGGCTCCACGCGCTCAGATACACCATCTACCAGAGACAGCTACTGCTCAAGCTCAAAGGTATCTAACTGGTGGTCCGGGATTCCCTCTTCATTTAGTAATGGTGCCCCACTGGACGTGATGCGTTATGTACACTGGACGTGACGCGTTATGTACACTGGACGTGACGCGTTATGTACACTGGACGTGACGCGTTATGTACACTGGACGTGACGCGTTATGTGCACTGGACGTGACGCGTTATGTACACTGGACGTGACACATTATATATTGTGCTTCCGAGAGCTGTAGCGTGTCACAGAACTCGCAGTTGGCTCCATCTCGTCATATGGTACAGTGGCACTGGTCCACTAGAACGTTACTAGAACCTCCATGCCACAGTCGGGCTTAGCTTGAATGCGTGTTACTAGAACCTCCATGCCACTGTCGGGCTTAGCTTGAATGTGTGTTACTAGAGCCTCCATGTAACAGTCGGGGCTTGAATGCGTGTTACTAGAACCTCCATGTAACAGTCGGGGCTTGAATGTGTGTTACTAGAACCTCCATGCCACTGTCGGGCTTAGCTTGAATGTGTGTTAGTAGAACCTCCATGCAACAGTCGGGGCTTGAATGTGTGTTTGTGCCCCCTCCAGGCTCCTCTGTCCCGGTGGACGGACACCTAATGGAACTGTGTCTGACGGCTGTCAAGTTTGCCCGGAAACAAGGCAACATCGCCCTGGCAATGCGGCTGCTGGGCCAGTGTAGCAACGAGGAGGATGATGATGAAAACGACGACGAGGGAGGAGAGGAAGGGCTGAACCGAGCCTTCAGACGTTTAACGCTTGAGGGAGTTGTGGGGGAGAAATGGGGGCCGGAACTACAAATAGAAAAGGCTAAAGTTCTCTGCTCCGCTGGTGAGTGAGTGGTGTCGGTTCGCCGCCAGCTCGAGCCTTTCCTTTTGGGGTCCCCTCTCCCGTAAAGGTCGGGGGCCCCAAGTGTCTGCTTAGGTCGCTTATGCCAAGATCTGGCTGTGTGTGTGTGTGTGTGTATTGTGTGGAAAATTCTGAAGAACAGCGAGGTTGTAGAACTGCTGCTGACCCCTGACCCTCTCTTTGCTTCCTGTTCTCCTTCTCCAGGTCAGTCCCTGGCGGCCATGGAGATGCTGAGCTCCTGTGCTCTGTCCTACTGTCGCTCAGGGAAGTGTGAGCGTGCTGCCTGTCGCTCTGTCCTCACTCTTTGTGAGTCCTGGTTCCGTCTGACGTAGCTGTTTAAATCTCACAGGCTGTAATTGTTGTTGTTTAACGTGTGCGTGGGGTGTATGTTTAGGTAAGTGGCTGCTGGCAGATTGGAAGGACCTGACCCCGCAGCTCAAACAGGTGGTGAAGAGGTCAGTAGTTGTGACCCCAGCGGCCGCTTCCCTGCCCCCCCTCTGTCGGAACATCACAGCTCTCCTGGAGCTTCCCCTGGAGGACCAGGGAATGACCCGGATCACTGCCGAGACCACAGGTACATCACACGCACATGGAAGGAAAAACAACGCAACAAGGCTGTAATATATATGCCTACAGCTCTGATGCGTTCTTAATGCAAGTCAAATTAACAGTATAACAACGAAAATAGACAGCAATAATATTGTCTATGATTGATGAGTGATTTCATATTTTTGTGATTCCTAGATCTTCTAATAAACAGTTTTGATGCTCAATGTCAAAATGTTTTCAGGTGGCTCAGACATAATAGAGAGGGAATGACATCCTCTGTATGCTAGAAGCATTGTGGAGCCAATGTTTTTGGGGGCTTAGGGAAACAGCCAAGCAGAAACTACAGGCTGGATGCACTTAAATCCAATAAAATGTCCTGGACAGGCAGAGGAGAACAAAAAACATGAGGGTAAAAACCTACGTATGTAAAAAAAAAAAATAAATGACATAGAAAATAAATTAACAAAAGATCAAATATGTGACATGTTAATATGTAATGAATAGATTTATTGCTTGATTTTTGGTTGCTATTGTATTAGGGAGGACTTTGTAGTGTGCATTAGCTGCTCAAATGGACATGGACAACAGGGCAGATTCAAATGGACATGGACAACAGGGCAGATTCAAATGGACATGGACAACAGGGCAGATTCAAATGGACATGGACAACAGGGCAGATTCAAATGGACATGAACAACAGGGCAGATTCAAATGGACATGGACAACAGGGCAGATCTCAGAATGTATCCAGATATTATATAAAGTATATCACAGAGGGGTGTCCGGTGGAGCGTGGGGGTTGGGTACCACCTTTGACTAATGTTGAGCCAGGAAAAACCCTGGACACACACACACACACACACATACATAGGGTGCTTTTATCACTGAAAACTAAATATTGAAAATATTTTTTTTATTGTTGTAATTTACGTGACAACCACTAAAAAGCGAATATGTCACAGTATGCCCATATTTTATATTTAGTGGGGGGTCCATACCCCATCCTTCGTCTGGGACCATCACACCATCGCACCTGATTCCTGACCGTCAACAAGTCCTTGAATAATAGAATCTGATGTGGAAATTCAGGCTACAACAAATGCCTGAACCATCTGGTAGGGAGGATGCTGGGACAACCGTCTGAACACAGACTTAACCCTCCCCTCCCTCCCCCGTAGTGAGTGTCGGCGTCGGGGAAGCGGACTTCGTCCTGGGCCAGCTCTACCAGCTGTCCACCAGTCAGGCTCCAGACGTGGCCAAGTCCTGGGCCGCCCTCGCCAGTTGGGCCTATCGCTGGGGGCGGAAGGTGGTCGACAACGCCAGGTGCGTTAACCCGGCGACGGGGGTTGCCATGGTTTCGCCTTTGTGTTGTCGTAGAAATTGGCAACCACAGCGGCGACGTTTCAACAAATACTTTATCCTCCGTCTCCCCCTCCTCCCTTCTTCCTCCCCCTCCTCCCTTCTTCCACCCCCTCCTCCCTTCTTCCACCCCCTCCTCCCTCTGTCCAGTCAAGGAGAAGGGGTCCCCCTTCTCCCAGGAGAGAAGAAGGAGATTGAGGAGCTTCTCCCAGAATGCACCAGTGAGGAGGACAAGGAGAGCATCTTCAGCATCCTGGGTCAGGCCATGTGTAGACCTGCAGGAATACAGGTACCGTGTCAACATCTGAGGACTGGTGGTGATGTCCTACTTCTTGGCCACATTATATTTATCGTGTGAATGTGTGTGTGAATATGTGTGTGAATGTGTGTGCGTATCTTTGTATTCAACCCTTTTCTGTGCCCCCCCCCCCCACAGGATGAAGACCTGGCCCTTCAGCAGGACGATGAGGAGGATGACATGGTGGATGTGATCTGGAGGCAGCTGCTGTCGGCCTGTCCCTGGCTGGGCCAGCTAGAGCCGGGGTCCGCCGAGGACCAGGGGGGTGGTGGGGTGACGGACGGTCTGATCCGGGTCTGGAGGAGGGTGGTGGACCGGATCTTCAGTCTGTACCGCGTCTCCTGCAGGGCCTACTTCACCTTCCTCCAACTCAATGCTGGACAGGTGGGCCTCCGTCTGACCTCTGAGGGGTTTTCTATGCTTCCAGATTATCTACCCCTCACTGCCTCTCCTCTTCCTGCATCCCCACATCCACCCTCCTCCATGACCCCTCCTCCATGACCCCTCCTCCATGACCCCTCCTCCATGACCCCTCTTCCATGACCCCTCTGCCAGGTGCCCGTGGATGAGGACGACCCCAAGCTGCTGCTGACCAGTCAGAGCAGCAAGCAGAGCAACGACGACGTCATCGTTATGGCAACGCTGCGGTTGCTACGGCTGCTGGTGAAGCACGCCGGTGAGCTGAGGGAGGGGCTCGAGCTTGGCCTCGCCTCCACCCCCACCGCCCCCTGGAGAGGTAACAGGAGACCACTGTTACACGCACGCACGCACAGAGACACACACTCACAGACTGACAGACACGCGCACACCTGGACAGAGCAAGGAGTATTTTGATCGTCTGCAGTTGATTTTCATCTGTCGTTCCCTCTGTCATCCCCTCCAGGCATCATCCCCCAGTTGTTTTCCCGTCTGAACCACCCAGAGGCCTACATCAGACAGAGCATCTGCAGCCTGCTGTGTCGCGTGGCACACGACTCCCCGCACCTCATCCTGTACCCTGCTATTGTGGGGTCGCTCTCCCTCGGAGGGGAGGCACAAAACGCAGGTACACGCGCGCGCGCGCACGCACTGTTTTCACTGTGTTGAATTACTCTCAAGTCACCCTCACGTCTTTGTTCCCCAGGCAACAAGCTCCCGTCTGCCCTACCCACCTTCCTAGGCAGCATGCAGGGGGATGGACTATGTGAGGAAGGGGAGGAGCCATTGGGCAGTAACCCTGCCTCCCAGGAGGAGGATGGGCAGGGGGAGGAGTTTCCTGCTCTGTGTTCTAGCCAGGACCAGGCCATGATGCACGACTGCTACAGCAAGATAGTGGACAAACTGTCTGCAGCCAATCCCACCATGGTGTTACAGGTAAATATGTCCCCCGGCGAGTTTAATAACCCCTCCCTGTATGTCTCCCGCATTCGGGTGTTACAGTGAAATTCCTCCTCCACCCAGGGTTGGGGAGTAATGGATTAAACAAAAATAAAAAAATATTGGCATCAGATTACAGACACTTTTGAAAATATATATGATTAAAAATTATAAATGATCATTTTTTTTCTTTTTAATTTAAAATATGTATACTTTTAAATTAAAAAGAATAAGTGTGGTAAATATTTATGCCATGTTTGATTATTATTATTATTTTTTTATCTTGAAAACATTGTTATTCACCCCCTAAAGTTGTGCGCCTCTGTTGTGCGTGATCAGCATGTGTGCAAAGGTTGTCGCGCATTATCAGGTTAGTGTGATTTGTGACCGAAGCACTTGTATAATTATCTCGGGTTTTGGCTGGTGAAAGCAAACAGGTATATTTATATAGCACAATTCATACACAGAAGCAATTCAATGTGCTTTACAAAAAATAAAAAATATAAAAGTACAATAGCATAAAAACAAATATTCAAATGAAAACTTCAAAACAACATCATAATAAAACATAGAATATGAAAATTGAAATAGAATAAAAACATAGGAAGCTTTAAAAGCTGTAAGGCTAGCAGTGCGGTTAAGTTTAAGGGCACAGTCATAGGCGTGTGAAGAGAAGTCTTTTTAACCTGGATTTAAAAATTTATACGTTTGGGGCACGTCTAAGATTAGCCTACCCGTAGAAAATGTGGTATTGTAATCTGCTACCGACGCATATTTCTCAAAACAATAATAGGCTATACCTGCTATTTTATATTTTTCTGATTGGAATTTAGG
>JACXGI010020661.1:0-10918 GCA_016801175.1 Esox masquinongy | reverse complement strand
TAAATGTTACCTGCAGCAGTGATCATCAGAGCTGAAGAGTTCTTAGATCCTGTTGAAGTATATGAATGTATGCTTGTTAATGCTTAGATAACAAAAGAACATCTGTTTATCTGTAAACAGGACGTCACGTTCATTCAAAGTGCGACAGTAAATAGCCAATGGGCTTATGTGTATTCTGTCCTGCGATGTCTATAAAACAGAGGACAACCGGAAGTTCTTTGAGATTGAGTTGAGATTGAGTGAGATGAGATTGAGTTTGTAAGATATTGTGTATAAAGACCAGGACAGAAACCTCATGAACAAGACTATCATGTGATCTTTATTTCAACCACTATACAAAACGTCTGATTTCTTACACATGTAAACTAAAGTGTAATTAGACAAAGTATAAAGATTAGATTATCTTGAAACATGTCATTTTGTCTTGAAGGATTGAGGATTAAATGTTGCAACAGTGATCATCAGAGCTGAAGTGATCTTAGATCCTTTTCCATTCCTGACCTCACAGTAATATTCTCCACTGTCCTCAGATGTGATGTTAGTGATGCTGTAACTCTGTCCTGATGCTTTTGGTGAGGTTACAGTCTTCTGGTACCAGGTGTAGGTGGGGTTGTCAGTCAGAGGACAGGATGTGATACAGGTCAGTGTTACATTCTGTCCCTCAGTCACTGTAGCAGAAGTCACATACATCTGTACATCTGAATACAGAATTAATTATTATAGACTAAATAAAATGAAACCACCCAGCAAGTATAACTCAATGAGTCTATATACTTTGATCATGTGTTCAGTGTTACCTGTGACAGTCAGAGTTGTTCCAGGGAGACTATGACCCCATTCAATTTTGTATGTTTTAAAAGTGAAGCGATAATCAGCTGAGTCCTCCTCTCTCAGATCTGTGATTCTCAGAGTGAAGGGACCTCTGTATCTTCTACTCTCTTGGTCAGGATACTCCACCCGACCTGCATACCCTGGGTCTGTGGTTAGGTCCTCAGGGGTCAACTTATCCCTCCACCTACCACTCTGTTTAGGACTAAACCACAGTGATGATGTGACATAATAATGACCAAAATAAGTACAGGATATGTCCACTGATGACCCCTTCAAGACAGATTCTCCTCTTGGTGTAAGTCACTCTTCTACAGATCTGACCTACAAGACCTGAAACACAGTGATATAAGAGGATATTGTCTAATTATTTCTATAACACAGAGGTTATACCATGTTAACACAATGTATTAGCCATAACCACACCTATGTCACCCCCACCTACACTATCAGTATCTCCCTCCAGACCTTCCACACCCGAGACGGTCAGAGTCTCCAGTCTACTTGGTCCACGAGGGGTCTTTTGGTTTTGTGTTTATCTGTTGTCTAGTTTTAGTAATCTTACTTGTCCTGATGTGTCACCTTGTTCAATTATTTCCTTTGTTTTCATGTGAGTTTTTCTTTTTGATCGGTGTCACTTCTCTGGTTAATAAATACCTTGAAGCCTGAATCTGACTCCCCTGTATCTGACTCTCCTGTATCTGACTCCCGTGTATCTGACTCGTCTGTATTTAACTCCCCTGTATCTGACTCTCCTGTATCTGACTCAGTGTTCCAGTATTAAATAAACACTCACACACTGTAGGAGAGAGGAGATCCTCATGACCTTTAACAGAACAGGAATAACTGTCTTCATAGTTCCAGGTCACTGGGTCTTTGTACTGGGGGGAGGAGCTCTCATCTATCTGTTGTCCGTTCTTGTACCAGATGTAGGTGGGGTTACCAGTCAGAGGACAGGTGGTTCTACAGGTCAGTGTCTTCTTATCTCCACCAGTCACCTCCACCTGGAGACCTGGTTAATAAACAACATACTGTAACTCTACAACATTTTGTAATGTATCATTAGAACACAATAGTGGAACATAATCCTGTGTTACATAACCTCTAATAGAACTATTTCTACTAATTGGACTGGATCTTGTTATGGACATTATTACTGTTATGGAAAACACATTTCTTCCCTCCTGGATAATTGCCCCCCCCCCCAGATGGTGTTTGCCATGTCATGACTAAACCAGTCTGTAAAACTAGTAAATGGTATTGGACACATTTGTACACAGGAGGGAACACTATGTTCCCCTACTCACATTACTTCCCAACCATGTGAATAGATGATGTCATAATGATTGTCTTTTTGCTTGTTTGCTGCATGATGTCATTGTGTCTAATAAAAGCCTGTCCTTCTAAGGTTACATCACAGGTGTTGGTCTTATCTCATGTCCATGATGACCCAGGATCAAACCTGACCTGTTTCCATTCACTAACTATTAGGATGATGATGTCATAGCTGACCATGATGTTTACATGTTCTAAATCTTATTTCCATGGTGACCCAGGATCAAACCTGACCTGTTTCCATTCACTAACTATTAGGATGATGATGTCATAGCTGACCATTATGTTTACAGTGTCTAAATCTTATTTCCATGGTGACCCAGGATCAAACCTGACCTGTTTCCATTCACTAACTATTGAGATCATGATGTCACAGATGACCATGATGTTTACAGGGTCTAAATCTTATTTCCATGTTTAACTATCTGTTAATAATTTTAAGAATTAACATTAAGAGTTGTTAGAATGTTAAAGGGGGTAGTGTTATGTTATAACTAGAGTGCTATGTTATCACTAGAGTGTTGTATTTCTGATTGGTCTACATAACAACAATGATGTTTAAATAGGTTATGGCTTTGCTGATGGAAAAGTACTGAGTTTGTTCTCATGAGAAGTGAAACAAAGTGACTGATCAGCAGCAGTAAAACCTGTAACCACTGTATGGACAAAGAAGATGTTAGAAGAAGAACAGGATATGCCAGACAAAAGTGTGACTGTTATGAAATGTTTTTATCATGTCTTTTTAGCTGTATTAGAGAATGGTCTTCTGAGATGCACTTTAGAGTTACACATGTTTCACTGACTCTCTGCTTGCAAGTACTCAATAAAACTGATGTTGTGTAATGAGACCTGGTCTCTGTCTTGCCTGCCTCAGAGTTTCTGTTGGTGAACCTTAATTTCCACCATAATCTTTATAAAAATATATATCATATCAAATATACCTGGAAAAGACAGAGTGACTCCAGGATTGCCAATCCATTTCTCTCCAGGCTTATCTGTTATGAATCTGAAGTTGTACTCATTTGTGTCACTCTCTCTCAGGTCTGTGATTTTCAGGTTATGGACATTGTTCTTATAATTACGGTATGTCACACGACCTCTGTAGTCTGGGTCATCACTCAGATTCACAGGATTCCCTTTAGTATCAAACTTAGTAAACCAGAAGGTTGTTGTGACTTTATGACCACTTGGATACTTGTAGGTGCAGCTCAGCTCCACTGTTGACCCCTTCAAGACACAGGTACTCTGAGTGGAGTAGGTCACATCCCAGTCAACCTGACCCAGTACCACTGAAACACAGACAGACAACACAATGCAGTTAGAATGAAACCAAGTAAAAATAGGTAGCTGCTTCCCTGGTTGGTCTACTGGAGTATTGGATGGGTGTTTCAATGGAATTCTGATAAATGTTCTTGAAGGGGTGAGTGCTTTAAAAGTGCTATCCTACAGATTGCTGAAGGGTGATTTGACAGTCAGTGCCATGATATGACAACATTGACAATAATATAGAGTACCACCCTGATGTCCACGTTATATTTTGGAGAAAAAAGCAAGTGAGAAGGCAAAAGTTGCTTTTGGACAAATGACAGAGTTTTAAATGTGTCATCAGATCCTGTGGTCTAGAGATAAAAGTTCTGACGTTGACAAACTCAACATTTAGACCCCACTTCCTCACTTACCTTTCCTCAGCTTACATGACGCCGCCATTTTGATGTACATGATTGTTCACTACATGAAAATAAGTCTGAGTGTGAAACGATGGCAGATATTGTTTTCCTGCCTGATGGGCTCTATTTGATAATATTTGGTTAATGCTGTTTTAAGTCAATTTATGATTGATAATGAAATATGAGCTAATGTCAATTCACTCACTGCTTATATGTAAGTTCTGTCTGTCTACAGACATATATTTAGTTTCTATGGACAGTCTTGAACTGGTCCCCTTCAGCTCCACAGACAGGTACATCACCTAATATCCCATTTGGAGGGGGGATAGTGGACTGCCAAGTTGGTTCAAATATTACCGGATATTAATAGTGTTTGTCAACTTTATAGCAAATAAACTACTAAATCATGTTGTTTCATAAAGCAATTCTTCTTTTTTTTTTTTAAAGAAGTCTGATTTCCAAACCAATTTGACATCTGTAATCCAGATCACTGTACCGGAGCTGTTATCAGCATGCCGGCAGAACTGAGGTGGTCTTCACTTGGAAACTGTTTCATGGTTTTGCCGCCAATAACTTAGATGGTCATTAACCTTTTGTTTTCACCTCATGATGGTATTTGACATTTCCTTTTTAACATGGTGAGGTGGTGTAAGCCTAAACGAAACACACATCTTATTTGAAGTGTTATATTACACATGGTGAGGTGGTGTAAACCTTTTAAGAAGTGGATATTTCAGTAAACACAACTACATCTAATAACTGTCCGTCTTATCAACTCGTGGTCTTTTAATAATTTAAATAAACCACTTTTGATTTGCTTTCCATAAAACAAACAGTTCTGTGTGAATGAAAACCACTGATAAGCATCACTTAGGGTTAAGTCTGTGGATATCACTAGAAAAACACTTTTACTGCAAGCACATCCTACATTCTGCTGATCAAAAGTCTGTTAATTTGTTTTATTCAATACAAATCTTATTCTTGGAATAATACTTGTAAAGTGTAAAGACTAATTCACCTGACTAATCCATAAGGAAAGGGAAGCTTGAAAGCAACTTCCTATTGAAATGTTATAACAAATGTACAATTGTTATATTATATTTTGTTATAGGGTTTCCAAACTTTCTTCTACCATGTCTCCTATTTCAATTTTTTTTAAATAAAAATATTTTGTTAATTGGCTTGTCCTTTATTAAATACACCACTAGTATGATGGTGTTTGATTCAGGTTACTGCCAAGCAAAAAGGCAAAAGTGATGTATACTTTTCCAAATCAAATAGCATTTTAATACTTATACTATTCCAAAAAGAGAAAATCTCACACACTGACTCTGTTTGCAAGCGAATCAACTTTTCGTTTCAGTCAAAAAGTTTTTCGAGAATTGCATGGAAACTGCTGGAAGAGATCATCCTGCACCTTAGAAACACTGTTATTGTCACGTTTTGAGGTTAAGCAGGACTCAAGAGCGGACTTGAAGTACAACAAAAGGTTTTTAATGAGGGAACAGAGGCAGGTAAAAACAAGAAAACTACAAGAAAACTATAAGAAAACGTCAGGTAGGCAAAAATACGGACTGGTGGCAGGTACATATACAAAAGACTCAATGACACAACAACGGGCTAACAGAAGAGGGCAAACTAAATAAGGAGCAAACAAGGACTAAACAACAAACAGGTGAAAACAATCAGAACAAAAAGGACAGGCTATGTTAAAGAACAGCAAAACAAAACAGAACATAATTAAATTAGGAAACAGAACATACCTGTCAAGGACCAGAGGAAAACCACCAACACACTTCGTGTTGATCTCAAGGACATTGTTGTATCTCTGTCCCGGTAATCTCAGAAACATGAACAACAACTCCCTCTATAACTGGTGAATAAATACACCTGATACATTGAAGTGTAAATTATAGATGGAGTACAGGACCACAGCAATGAAGTCCTCCTTTCTGAAACCTTTGATTCTCAGAATTGAGAGCGGAACTAAACCATAGTGATGACAAGACAGAATAAGAACCAACATAAGTACAGGATATGTCAACTGATGTCTCCTTCAAGACACAGTTTCTCATCTTGGTGTAAGTCACTCTGCTGCAGGACTGACCCTGAACATGCTAGAATGTGGGAGATTAACATTACGGCATTGCAATATCATAATGTTTGTCTGTTGTTGTGTTATAAATCGTAATTACCCAAAACAAGTCTACTGGCTACTAGGTATCTAACCTTTGCCCATAAATAGCTGATCTTCAAGCCCCCTTCCTGGCTCACCACACAGTCACTTCCACCCACACGCCAGCTGATCCAGGCCTGACTAGTATTTCTATCTTGTTAACCCTTAAGTTATGTTACGGTCAAATTAACCCATTTTAAGATTGTGATTTGTCTGAAATACCATTTAGATTTTTTTTTATCTGCATGAAACCAGATGATATCCTTAACATTGTGTTTATGAACATAGAAAACGAAAGGCAACCGAATTTAACAGTTTCAAGGGCCTCTAAAAATTTGTTACAAAATTTGTTAGTGTCAAAATGACCCAGCAGTGGAAACTGTCTCACACACACACACACACACACACGCATAGTGTACATACAAACTATGCCTGCCATCGTCAGTGTCGGTTTCCCTTTGTAATGTCTAACATCACAAACACTACAAGTTAAATCATCCCTCACCTTTCACAACCAAAAGCTATCATTGTATTCGTTATTATTTTATTTGTTATTATTCTGTGTTTCACTTTCAGAGTCAAGATTAAATAGCAAGTTGATGGGTAAGCGGATTCCTCCCATACAGGAGAAAGAATGGTGTATAGCTCGTGGCCTCGTGTCTCGTACAGTTGTATGCATGGACTATGTGCGGTAGGTGCTATTTCCACTCTGCCTTCTTTTCCTCTTGCAAAGTCGTGAGCATTTGTAGTGATGTTCTGTTTAATCGCTCTACCGGGTTGCCCTGCGGGTGGTAGGGGACTGTACGAGAATGAGAGATACCATCAATCTGTTCAAGCCTCTGGAATAAAGTGTTCTCAAACTCCCGCACTTGGTCATGATGTAGCTTTTCCGGATACCCGAAGCGAGGAAAAAAAAAAGTGTTGAAATATCTTCTCAGCTGCTGTTTTCCCTGACTTATTCTTTGTGGGGTAGGTCTGTGGGAAATGAGTGAAATGTTCCACTAGCACAAGTATGTATTCGTAGCCTCTCTTGCTCTGCTCAAGATGTAGGTAGTCGACTAAGAGGAGCTCAAAGGGTGCGCTGGCGGTGATGGAACCCATAGGCGCTTTCTCTGGGATACGAGGACGCTTCTGTTTGATACATGCACATTGTCGGATCACATAGTCCTCAACTTCCCGCTGCATATACAGCCAATAAAACCTTTCTCTGACTAAATGGATTACTTTGTCGGCTCCTACAGTATATGGCCCATGTCATCGTGTAAGTTCTTCAGTACTATCGATTTCAGTTTGCTTGGTAACACCAACTGTCCAACCGTTTGGTCTGTAGAATTAATGTGAGGGGCCGCAACCCAGGGAACATCGTCACCTCTAACTGCTTTGCTTCCTTGCCATATGGCTGATACAAACACAGAGACACAAATGAAAGGGGAATGCAGCACAACAAGTTGTTGCTGGGTTGTGATGGATGACATCTTGATAGGATACAAGAAGAACAGGGTAACTAATGAGTATTGATCCAGATAAATACTCAAAGTCAAAGTCTTTTTTATTTATCATATGTACTGAATAACATATACAGCATCATTCTGAACAATTAAATTATTGTGACATGGCACACGACATCTGTGCAGTAAGAAATATATAAAGCAAAAATATAGTAAAAATATGCATAACAATGTATACAAGCAGCAATTTTAGAGAGTGAAGAATGGGGAATATGAACAATATGGGTAGAAGTATTAAATATTATAAATATAAATATAAGTGTAATATGCCTATGAATGGTACATTAAAATATTCTAATGTACATTGAATGTGCATAGAAAGTCATCAGAGCATCTGGAATGTTCATGTGTGATCAATATGATCATAGATCAGTGTTGCTGGTTGAGGAGCCTTATGGTCTGAGGAAAAAAACTGTTTGTGAGTCTGGAAGTGCGCCTCCTGAAGCCCCGGTAGTGTCAACCAGACGGCAGCAGTGTGAACAGACCATAGCCTGGGTGGCTGTAGTCTTTGATGATGTTCCATGCTTTCCTGAGGCATTGTGTATGGTAGATGCCTTGCACAGAGGGGAGATGGCAGCCGATGACACGCTCTGCAGACTTCACCACCCTCTGGAGGGACTGGTATGGCAGCGGCGCAGCTGCCATACCAGGCAGTAATGCAGCCTAAGAGGATG
The DNA here is from genome assembly GCA_016801175.1 of Esox masquinongy. Taxonomy (NCBI): domain Eukaryota; kingdom Metazoa; phylum Chordata; class Actinopteri; order Esociformes; family Esocidae; genus Esox; species Esox masquinongy. Next base: position 2,730 of record JACXGI010020661.1, on the reverse strand, counting down.
CTTTCAATAGTGCACCTGTAGACGTTGGTGAGAGTTTTTACAGACATGCCAAACTGCTTGAGTCTCGACAGGAAGTAAAGTCGCTTTTGGGCAGATTTCACTGCAGAGTCTGCTTGTCTAGAACAGGTGAGGTCATCTTTGATGAACCGAGGAACTTGAAGTCGGAGGCTCTCTCCATTTCAGCTCTATCAATGTGTATCAGGGCATGACCCCCCTCTGCCGCTTCCTGAATTCCACGATCATCTCATTAGTCTTACAGATGTTGAGAGAGAGGTTGTTGTCCTGGCACCATGTAGCCAGGTTCCTTACCTCCTCTCTGTAAGCGGTTTGAGATGAAACCCAGGATGGTTTTGTCGTCCACAAACTTAAGGATGATGTTGGAGCTGTGCGTGGCCATGCAGTCATGTGTGAACAGGAAGTACAGGAGGGGACTAAATACGCAGCCTTGGGGAGTTCCGGTGCTCAGGGTCAGTGTAGAGGAGGTGAGGTTGCCCATTCTCACCACCTGGGGTCTGTTCATTAGGAAGTCCAGGATCCAATTGCAAAGGGAGGTGTTCCTGTGTTATTACTCTTACCAATAATGAATTCATTCTTCATCGCTCTCTCTCTCTCTCTCTCCTCCCCCAGTTTAAAGATAAGAAATCATCAATAATAATCCCTGCAACAGTTGTGAGATACATTTGACTGCTTTTATTGGCTCTTACTATTTTTTAATCAAGCTTTAAAGTTGTAGTCGCCTAATGAAGGGAGGTTAGTTGAGGCTTACAACTTTGAGCAGGAGTAGTTGAGTAACTCACCTCGGTTCTGTCTATAATATTCAAGGATAGAGTTACTTAGCTAAGTAGGGTGGAGAAGACTGATCAAGCTAGTGAATAAATGATTGTGAAAAGCTGGTACTCTGTCTATTTTACTCATGTAAAGTAAAAAAAAAAGTAACAATGGTGTATATTTCTTTTAATGTTCAATTCCTTTTGTATTATTGTAAACAAATATGGCAAATGTTTCATAACATGATTTGTAGTATGTTTTCATAAATAAGACAAAAGAAAATGTGAACAACTTCTATTTTTTATTTTGGTTCCATCAAGCTACGAGAGAATGTTGCTGCTGCCGGAGAATGTGCATTGATCATTAACCATGGACACTGCTTGATGTGATGAAAGACGCCATTCTTGTCATATTTTCTGTGTGCCACTAGATGGCGCTGTGCATTAGCGGAAGTAGAAAACATGTATTAGTATTTAACTTTTATTTTCTATTATTATTTTATGACTTTTTTGACAGTGTGTGACATGCAATTTGTCAAGATGGCTAACTGCAGTCCACAATAATGCTATTTGAAATATGATTGATAGACTGATGTGTTTGGTTAAGCCAAAGAGTTTTTACATAGGAAAACGGTATGATTTGTGTCCAGTTTTAACCTTATCACAGTGGTGCATTACGATTTGTGATGAAAAAACTGAGTTACACTGATCCCTGATGTTCGGCTTTTAAGCGGATACTTCCGTCTGCTAAAGACCACGTGTATATACTGGCCAATGGCAGCGCTTCTAGCTGCAACTGAATGAAGCCATGTGCTGGTCTGTAAAATGGCGGCGCGGTGGAGTGGAAAAGATGAGAATAAAATTACCGGCAACACGGGATTTAAGATCGCGAACACGTATAATGAGGTATGGCTATAATAGGTCCCATTTTAGATCATGCATGTGGCCAAAAATGTCTATTTTAAATAAACGTTTTGGCCAGTTTTCGTGTTTGAAATAGGCAAGCCAGCACGCGGTCCCGACACGTGGATACGGACGGCTAGTGGTAGCTCTACTGCGAGTCGCGTGGTGGTATGGCAATGGGTGTATAGTTAGCTTAGCCGGCAAGACCGGTTGCTGATTAAGTTCTTACAGTTGAAGTTTTGACTTCGTGTAAAGTATTAATTTGCTTAATTGCCGTTACAGTGTGATCAGTTCTCCCGAAATATATTAAAGTATTTCAGTGTCTCATATCTAATCGAAGAACGCAATGTTCTGTCTGTGTTGCTTGCTAGTTTCTGACCGGCACGTACAGGTTCCAATTACACAAGAACCGGTTGGGTTGAATGCGGAAGTCGTTGACATTTAAATATCAGTTGCATGAAAAGTGACTTGATAAAATTCAAGGGATTTAAGTTTATTCATTTGAAGTGTAGTTGTACAATTACAGGACAACCGATGTATTTTAAGCGAATTAATGTGATCCCGTACCTTACAGTTTTCGGTGGGACTGGAAGTGTACACATTAGCCGTGCTTGTGATGTCTCCGGTTGGTTCATTCAAATATTAAAGCTAAATCAACTGAAAGCTACAATTCATTTATTTTAATTTATCTCCTTTTATAACGTTGCATTTCAACTGACTGAAATGGGTGCCAGGCATTGTCCAAATCACACCAGTCTCAACACTACTGTTACGATAAACAAATGGGCACCGTTATTGATCAACAGAGTTGTGTAGCGTTTTAACAGTTACCGTAGTGTATCGGACACTTAGCAGCCTATAGTTTAACACTTATTTCAACACCTCTAAATGAGGAGGGAATTGCGGTAATTAAATACTCGTATTTAAGTACCCTTTATATATTGTAATTCTCTTTGGGACCGGCACTGTCCTGACTTGTCATTAGATCAGCGCACCCGCTAACTTGTCTGAATGTGTCTGTGTGTATAGGGTTACTAGATGTTTATTTCTGTGTGTGTGT
>JACXGI010020660.1:0-10918 GCA_016801175.1 Esox masquinongy | reverse complement strand
GACTTCTTCCTGTACCACTGCTTGAAGAAAGTATCTTCCAGAAACTGGCAGTAGGTATGGGAGTTGAGTTTCAGTCCATCTTCAACCCGAAAAGGTCCAACTACCTCATCCTTAATGATGGCAGCCCATACCAGTACCCCTCCTCCACCTTGCTGGCGCCTGACTCGAAGTGGTGCCCTGTGTCCATGAGTGATGACCACATCCATCCATCTGGTCCATCAAGAGTCACTAATTTCATCTGTCCATAAAGCCTTTGAAAAATCTGTCTTCAGGTATTTCTTTGCCCAATCTTGACCTTGGCCATGTCTCTGAGCACTTGACACCTTGTACTTCTGGACACTCTAGGAAGGTTGCAGTTCTGGAATATGGTGGCACTGGAGGATAATGGGTTCCTGGTAGCTTCTGTTTAATTCTTCTCAAGTCTATTGCAGTAAATTCTTCTCCATGCATTTTTTGCACCCCAGTTGACTATTCACAGCAAAACGTTTGAGTGTCCGGTGGTCACGCCTCAGTAGCTTAGCTATTTCAAGAGTGTTGCATCTGTCTGAAAGGCATTTTACAATTAATGACTTTTCAGTGTCAGGTAAATCTCTTTTTTGGCCCATTTTACCTGACGTCATGAAGCTGCCTAATAATTATGTGCACCTTGATATAAGGTGTTATTCACAGTTGCCAAACCCACCCTCATTACACAAATACATATCACCTGAAAATGATTCAATCCAATGAGCATTCAAGTTTATATGGTTTGGAGTTGGAAAATGTGCATAGAAATAATAATACGATCAGAATACTCACTTGCCCAATAACTGTGCACCCAGTGTAAAGTTGACAAGCAACTTCATATACCTTAACCCACCCCCTGTAGGGGAAACACTGCTAAGTATCCTGGGGTTAGAGAATAACAAAATAATTAAAATAATTTTTGAAATGAAAACTAAACTGAACTAAAAATGGCCCCAGTCTCACAACAAGCTTTTCACCCCGCTCCAGACAAAGCTGAAATGCCCATTTAAATACCTTCACATACTCCTACCCAAATTGAACCAAACCATTATAGAGCACAGCAGAGGGTTGGCTACATATCTGGAAGTTGAAAATATGTGCTATTAATCATGACAACAATATTATAACATTTGTTTCAGTTTTCCCTAAAATGTTATTACATTTTTATACTGCAGTAGATATTTAACCTGATATACACTAGCTGTAGCTACAGGCATTCCCTTTTCAGTTTGGCCTTTATATATATTTTTGTATTTATATGTATTTAACTCGCATTGTAAATTGGAGCATTCACAAGCATGCACACTTTCAGTCCCATTTGTACAATGAGGGGAGTAAGTATGCCTCATCTTGCCACTCTGTAACTTAATTATGAGCATGGATAACAGTATTCTATTTTAATGCTTCCCTATGTAACTGTGCTTGGAATGATGAAAAGTAGCCCAATTTGTTTGTCTCCTGTTTACGGTCTTCAGAAGACCAGTGCATAATGGCCTATTTGTTTTGTGAAAATCTTTATTAAATGGTATTTAAGGCAACAATTTAGCAGCACAATCAAGAATCACACAAGGATAGCAAAAACACTATACATGTAGCTTTGATCAGATAGATAGTGTCACACTGGTAACTCCATAATGATATTTGGTTCAAATAATTTTAGAATATTTTTCTTACCAGCTGTCCAAGCTTCTACTATTACAAAATGGTATATTTACCATGTGGCCACCTGGCCATTAATATGCAGGTACCATATGAGATTGCAATGCTTATTTCCACATTTTAGGAAGTTAGTGGATACATTTGTAACATAGTCGAACTCTGGGCTCAGTTTAATAGATCAATGTTAAACTTGCTTTATATCTTGGGGTCAAATGGAAAAACCTGCTGGGCACTGTGAAATTCCAGATGGACTCCCCTAACAGGTGGATGCTTTATTGTGGTTTAAACGGTCTGTAAACAAAGAGGGTTATTACTGAATGAAACGAACAAGACGGATGTGAGATATGATGTCCCATGACGACCCAGTATTCCTGGAGAATCCAGACTCTTCCAGGTCATCGTGTTCTTCTCCAAGGTCATGGCGGATCTTAGACGGGAAGGAAAAGTCATCGTCTATCATGGCTGTCTCACATACCTGTCATCTGTAGTGAATAAGTGAGATGAACTGAGCTACTGTCATGGCTCCCACTGGTATAGGAAGTACACTCCATCCCACTATTTGTCTTAACGGAGTGACTCATCCCTTTTTTTCTTTTCAGTAAGGAATTCCCATATTTATTCATTCTCCAACATTTTGGGGTAAATGGGTTTATGGACCTAGGTCTGAAATTCAGAGCCAGGAGGGCTTTTCAGCGTTACAGAAGTTGGAAGAGTTACAGGTAGCTGTTCAATTCGGATATCAATTACTGTTTATCAACTGGTTCAGCTCTCTAAAGATGCCATAGTATTTTATCTGTCTCTTTGGAACTCCATGGTAACCAGGAAATCCCCCAGTAAAATGTTTATTTGTCTGCCTTCACTGCACTCATATTGAACTGCTTTTGAACTGCTTTTTTTCAGGGAAACCTAGAAAAACAAAGCCTTTATCAGACTCTTGTAAGTGCATAAATGCATATCCAACTGTTCAGTGGAGTTTTCAGTTTGTGACAGCAACTATGTATGCTTGATGCAGTATTATAGACTCCATGTGTTGGGATTTTCATATGATCGTTTATGTAGAAGTGGTTAGATGTACCTTCTAACCACTCTTCTGTGGCTTGTGAGTATCATACAGGAAAACAGATGCGTGTACGTGTTTGTGAGAATCATAATAGTTTTCAGCTCAAACCATTTGGACTCTTTGTGAGAAGAACCATCCCCAGGACTCTTCTGGACCGCCCTTGTCTCAAAAAACACGCTCTAGCTCAGCCCGTTAATCACGCAGGCTAATGTTTGGTATTGACGGATCCAGAAGAAATAGACAAAACCAAACACACAGTGTTTAAAAGGGGTTAGAAGGCCAAAACTGGCCGATGCATTGGAGGGACTCAAGAAATGAGTGTTCGTAAGACAAACATACAAGCAGTAGAAATTGGAAGCAAATGTGGGAAAGTCATCGCCTTTACAGCACCTCCGAAAAGTACAAAAACAACACATCTAGTGTCAGGGGGGAACTGGCCATCTGACTTCTCGGGCAAATGCCAGATGGGCTGGTCAGTTTTTAGCACATTGGCTTGTTTTTTTGGCACGACACAATCTCACTTATTGAAAAAAGGCCTCACTCACTAAATGTGCATTTGCATTTCAAGAACCAGCAAGCAAGTGCTTCCTAATTGTCCATGCAAAGTTGAATTGTGGCTCATAACAAAGAGTCATCAGTGATGAGTAAACAGACAAATGCATAACATCCATGTAAGAGAACACTGTGATGGTTTGAATGCTGTTAAACCAAACTATTGTCTCCTTGATTCAAGAAATAATATTTGCATTATTTGAACCCATGGTTTCAGTTCAAAAGTAGAAGAGACTGCACTTTAATGCACATTAAGTATTTCATTTCAATTAATAATATTTTCATGTTAATTCTTTGGGCCGTCAATCCTTTTATCAGTGTGGCCTTCAGGCGGCTGTTTCTGGTGCACATTTACTTCTGCAGCGTAGGTTCAAACCTACTGTTCTTCGAGCAAAATCTCTTCTCTATCGTTCACCACTTTCCTGTGAAACAAAGCACGAAATGCCTGAAATTAAAATGAGGCTAGCTCCATTATGAAAATAAAAAGTTACATTTCTCTTTTCCCGTTCTTCAGCTAAACAACAGGGCCAGTGATTGAATTTTGAAGGTGATGATGGAGACATTGTGTGACATTCACAGATTTGACAGGCTTTAAAACGGGATGGATTTGTGAAGCATCTATATAGAGGTGTGTATGCTACATACATACATGTCTAAAGAAAAATATTCATGTAATGTAAATCTATGTAATTACTTTTGCTTTGACTAAAGTGAAACGAAACCGGTTGTGGGTGTGACATGAAGTGGCCCCTCTGGTGGTACGCACGACTTCCCCCAACGTGGAGATGGCAGACACAGATTGGAAAAGAGGAAAAGACAGGGACTTGTGTTCTGGAAGACTGACACAAACCCCACCTCTAGTTTATCACCCATGACTACACTACCGCGTATTGGCTGTCCGTCTTGTAGAGAGAGAGGAGAGAGAGATGCCTCGTGGGTCAACAGTGTGCAGCCTCTAAATATAACATGATGGTAAGGTTCACTCCCTTAATGCTGTCGCCGTGGTGATCTGCTCCCAGGTCAGCGAGTCCATGGTGATGAGAGAGCGAGAGAGTCATGTCTGGTGATCCTTATGTAACTGTCTGGCTTCAGCTTGCCCAAACTCTGATGTATAGCGCCAGCTAGTTTGACAGACATAGTATAATAAGTCGTTTGATTTAAATGCTGGCATTACAGTATGGATGTTTTGGATGTACAGTAGGGGAGCGTTTCTGGGATTACGTATGATGAATTATACTCACGTGATGTGGACTGCAATCCCACTGGTGAAGGTGGTTTGAGCCTTTTTGAGAACTTGGGTCTTTTGAGCAACGGAGGGGTTGTGATAAGAAAAAAAACTGGTCAGACCGACCCCAATGCCATATCATTTTGCCAGATCTGATATAATGAATAAAAATGTTTCAGTGCATAACAGTTGTGTCATCTTGTGTTCCAATCTCTGACGAATGCCTACAAGATCACACCAAGATAAACTGCAATACTGAATGTCTGTCCAGGTCCATGCTTTTGAAATATGCCTTCAATACCGGTCACCAGAGGCAACAATGATTGCTATAACCATGAAATAGGCTGCCATAATGCAAGGGCACAGTGGATGGGTACTAACTGCAAGGTCCAGCTCTGGATTTGTGGGTTCAATTCCAAACCACTAGCCTAGACTATATTGAACAACTCTGTTGTCCTTGTTGAATGGAGTATTGGCTTTATAAAGAGTACAGCTTGACGGGAGTCCTGTTCCTGTTGGCTTTTCAAAACCGGGGCAATGCTAGTTTTTACAGACTCTTGTGAGCTCACTAGCTTGTCTTTTTGAGGTTGTGAAATAATCATTTCTCCTGATGTTTCCTCATTACAGAGCAGGAAAATGCTACTAATATTGTGGTTTGCTTACTGCCAGGAACTGTAGATCCTAGTTTCTGCAAGTGAAATGCAGAAACACTTGTATTTGTCTCGTGAAATTCAAAATGTTAATGGCACATATGAAACGTTATACCCATATTAATGGACATAATACATGTAGCTAGAGCTGGGCGGAATTTTCCTGTTAACGTTCAAAAAGTAAAATTTATGCATACACGTTAAATTCCAATGTCAGATTATGAGATCTTGTTGCCACCTTCACGGTGCCATATCCAGTAATTTGCCTTAAATTACAATTGAGATTACATTCCTAATAGCTTCTCTGATGTCTATTTAATAGTGCTTTTCAAACCTTAAGTCAGAGTGTAACAAAAATAAGAAAGATGGTTCTTAATTATCTTTTTTTTGTGACAGGTTGCACACAATGGTCTTATACTGGAGATGAACCACCCAACGGCTGGAAAAATTGCAGTACCAGGTAAGAGCTAAATAGATTAGGTGTTTTGTTCAATTTTAAACAAATGATAATTTACTAACTAGCATGTACCATAAAATGTAAACTTTATGGTGTGTTTCAAAAGGTTCTCTGTCCCTTTAAATACCCGGGCACATATTTCAGTAATACTGGGTCTAAATTGATTGTTTTCAAGTTTAACATACATTTTTTATTTGTTGTTACACAACATTAAATATTCAAGCTCTTAGTTATACAATTGTAGAGTAAAATGTGAGCGAGGCAACAATCAGGCGTTTTGGAAATGATCCAAAATGAATAGGTAATTTGTCGTCATGCCAACATCTACAGCCGAAAATTAAATCCACAGCAGAGATGGGCATCTTACTAAACTGCCCGGCTTCTTATCACACTGCTTGCTTGACCACAAAGTATTCGCTGACACACACTCGAGGAAAACACATTCCCCGGGCCAACCAATATGACTAAGCTTACAGGGAATCAACCTAGCACAAGACGTCACTGGAGCATAACGAGAAAAAGACCGTCCTGTTCGTCATCCATCCATCAACCCCTAGCAGCACTATTTTCACGTTCTCCCCAGTTCCATGAAGTCCAATTCACACTTAAGTCCTTGCCTCATGGCAGGTTTCAGAGAGGTATGAACACATTTAGAACAAGCCATTCTGAATCTTATGACACTGCTTGCTGGACCAGGAAGTACTGGTCAGCACCTACATGTTTGGAGTAGAACCCATTTTTCAACCAACAGCCATGATTGAGCTTGCGGGTGCCTAACCTACCACACAGAGTCGCTAGAGTGCAACGCCCAACACCTATTCGATGTTGCTAAGCCAATTTGCACTGCCCCTGCGTGGGCATTGTTCGACATTACGTGACCGGGTTTGAACTCCTGGCAGCAATGTCACAGCTGTACTATGACTTTGCTACTGAGCCAGTATGCAGTTCTGAGTCATTCTGTTTTTCTGAGGTGGATCAGTGGAAGGTGAAACAGCAAGGAGGCGAGGACAATTTTCTTTAAGTAAGACAATAAACTCTGGGCTCAAGTTAAGCCTGTCTGTAATAGGCACCAGTTCAGTTCAGTTTTGAAGCAAACCCGAAAGCTATTATTTGAATTTTGAAGGTAATGATGGTGGAGACATTACGTGTGAAATGGACTGTTTTGTGGACTCCTATAGGGTGTTAAGGGATGAATTTCTGAAAGCATCGAAATACTGGCTACTTAGCATTTGTTTGCTTTATAAACATACATTTCTTAATAAAATATAGAAAGATATATAAATTGAAATCTATGTAAATATTTGTAATTAGTTGTACTTTCTTTAAAGTGAGACAGTATGTTTTTATTGGCTTGTGATACCAAACCAATGTCTCTGGGTGTAAGGGCAACTCAAAGTTTTTGTCTGTGTGGGATGACGTGTATGAACATGTGACCTGGAAAGAGCCAACATACTTGGGTTCAGGACCAGCTCTTTATGGACCTATTGGTGAGAGTCTTTTCTTTCTTTCTCTATCTCCCCCTCCCTCCCTCCTTCCCTCTCTCTGGGCTGATAAAACCATGGCTCAGTACCTGAACCAGGTTGTTGCTGCCACCTGGGGATTAAATGTGTCTATGTCCCAACACTAAACTTGACCATATCATAAGCTGGTTGTTTATGTATCAGGCTTATAAAATTTCTCTTAATCATACTTATATTATGATTTATACATCATCGGTTCAGGAGGTAGGATTCCTTTCCAGTCAGGTTGATTTGTGAGCTCAATTTACTGTTTCTAGATAGACGTGTGCTGTTAATAAGAAAAACTCTGGATCAAACTAACTCTAACCAACTAATTAAGATATTGGGCTTTACTACTAGCTAGCCATTAGCCACCAGTTTGCCTCCTATTAGCCTAGCTAGACAATTGAGGTAAGCAGAGATAACAATTGACTGTCTAGTGGCTGTCTGTTAATCTGAGCAGAGATGAGATGGTCACTGATGTTAATTAAACAACAAAGTAATCAAAGAAAAACTAAATAATATTCAGCTGTAAAATATTTTAAATACTAATAATGTCAACCCTATATAGTTAAGAAACATGCTGTAGTAATGGGCATAATTAACACAAGAAATGTAATGTATTAAATGTTTATTAAAAATCTAAATGTTTGACATGATCCTGGACAGCCCCCTGTCATTCTCAGCAAGGAATTGACTCCGCAGGTTTACTACATTCATAGAGTGTTACCTTACCTCACAGATGTGGTGCATGGTACTAATAACAGATGCAGTAAAGTTTACAGTTTAGTTAATAAACATACAACAGTGACTTACAGTTAATGCATACATTTTTGAAAGCCAGGTGGAGCACACAAGTCAGTAGTCAGTACACTATTCAATGAATGAGTTATTGTCAAATGCTAGTTCTGGGACAATACAATATATAAACATAATCAGTGTTAGTTCACAAAGGCAACTGAAAGGGGTGGATGTAGTTATTTTAGGTACTCTTTGAAGAAGGGCAGTTTCAAATGTTTTCTGAAAATTACCAGAGATTCTGCTATCCTAGCCACAAGGGGAAGATGGCTTCATCATTGTGGTCCAAGGGCATAGAAGAGTTCTGACTGGTCAGGAGCTGCCTTCTCATAGGGGCGGGACTGCCAAAATCCCAAAAATGGGGGAACGGAGAGCCCGGGGTTGGACGTAGGGTTTGAGCATTAATATTTATGATTAAGGGAACAGGCTTTTGTAAGTATCCAACAAGTTTGATTATACTTCATTATACGCAGCTCTTCATCGTTTTCTTTTTGCTTTCCCAAAAGCCAATAATCTAACAAATGTACCGATGCCATGTTTAAACACATTTTTCACTCACCGTAATTAGACCTGGTCAGCAGCCAAGTCACAAACGTTGACTACTCACCCATCTCTACGGGCCCATGCATAGTGTTACTTATCATCCCCTCTGCGTCTGAAGGGAGCGCACTCAAACGGAATGACTAACAACTTGGCAAGTTTAATGACTTAATGAATTGCACCTATGTACTGCACCAAGAAGCTCTGACCCGCAAATCACTTTTCTTATGCTCAAATCATATCGTATCCAGAGACAAGGAAAACATTAATCCGCAATGATGCTGTTGTACAGCCGGCTGCGATCGACTTGAAACTTGCTGTTCCACTCTGAGCTTGGATCCAGAATGGTTGTGTATAACACATTCTCTCGGTGAATTCAAAATGCCCCCTGTTCCACGAATTGAATGCGTTTCAGATCAATCAGTCCCTGGGTAGAGTCCTCCCCCCGATAATCAGTGGTGGGCCTTGATAGTTTCAATGTGGTGTTTACCGTTGTGTATCCTGAAGATTGTTGTGCCCATTCTAGCCAAATCAAGGGAAATTGTGAAGAACGATCCACAAAGACCAGAAAACCACAACAGACACCTTGTCCCATGTCACGAGCCCTCAACTAAGCATCTTTTCAACATATACATTACATCTCTAAACACTCCCATTCACTCTGATGTTACCTCTGCGATTTGCATAAAACCAAATATTCTGATGGAGCGAGTCATTCGAGAGATCTGGGTCAGCCAGGGTCTTAGGGAATCGGAAGTTCAGACTATACAACGTGGAAGGCTGCCTCTTTTCGTTAGCCTCCGTTGTTAATTTAACTCTGGGTTGGAAAGACAAAAAAAGTTATAATATGCTGTTTGCACTTGCACATTTGCCATATACATTGTTTTTTTGTCCTCTTCAAGTGAGTGATATTGTTAAGTGAATGATATTGTGAGTTATATTGTTGTGTATTTTTGGGTACTCCCTTTATCTCCTGAGTGAGAGAGTGTGCCCCTGAATGGGGGGCAAATAATTGTATATCTGGCTTCGCCCTTCTTGGGTTGAATGGTGATGAAAACGTGCTGGGCTGAAGAACACTTGTGTTGTTGTTTTGTTTTTTTCGGGGGTGGGGGTATGTAATTGCATTCCAGCAAACAAAAGCCCAAAATTGGCCATTAGCTGTGGCAGAGATTAGTAAACATTCAACACTGAGTTGGAAAGAGGTTAGGAATTTCAACATGGCCTTACAGGACAGTGAAACACAAGTTACAGCATTACGTAACATCCCAGATGATTCACCTCCCTTCCACTGTGGGATTTCATTAATCTGGAAAACAGTTGTTAATTGGGCATAAAGGAATTAGAACTATTGTTATGAATAAAGGGGACCAGGTGAATGGTCAACTCTGACAAACTCTTTCTAACATGCTTCAAGAAACGGTCTTCAGTACGTATTAGCATTGGAGGACAGGCTTCAGAGGATGTTTTTGTGCTGTTGATTGTTGCAAGCTGGCTCATTAGCAAGCTTGAAAACCAGTTTTTTTATGCATTTCCTTAAGTAAACCTCTGTATTTAACTGATGGGTCTTGTTTGCTGGACTGACTTGAAAGTTTAGACCTAAAATTGACATATCAGAAGTGTCGTGTTATGTTCAGTAAATGTTCATATATTCTGAATGCTGAACTGCAATCCCCCTTCTTAAAATAACAAGTTGCTTTGTTATGGTTGAGCGAAAACCATCTTATTGTTTTGACAACATGGTCTCGATCAAGTTTGTGGAAAAAAATCACCTTCAGAAATCAAACTGAGAGGTCTCAGTGATTGCACAGTATCAATGGTAAGAATCACAGTTTCTTTCTGATAGGACCCTACTTGATTGATGATACTTCACATTGTGATGTCAAGCTTTTCTGATTCAACATTGAATCTAAAACATTTTATCAGGAAGTTTGATTGTTAGGAACAGCTTTATTCAACGCTTATCATGAATGCAGTTACACTGTGTTGGCCTGCTCTAGCATGTAGTCACATAGTCCATTAAAATGTTCCTGGCCTTGGGCTAGTTTAGTACATTTCAAATAGAATCCCATCATCATCATCATCATCTTCATCCGCTTATCCGGTATCGGGTCGCGGGGGCAGCAGCTCCAGCAGGGGACCCCAAACTTCCCTTGCCCGAGCGACATTTGCCAGCTCTGACTGGGGGATCCCGAGGCGTTCCCAGGCCAGTGTCGAAATATAATCTCTCCACCTAGTCCTGGGCCTACCCCGAGGTCTCCTCCCAGCTGGACGTTCCTGGAACACCTCCCTAGGGAGACGGCCTGGGGGCATCCTTACCAGATGCCCGAACCACCTCAACTGGCCCCTTTCGATGCAAAGGAGCAGCGGCTCTACTCCGAGTTCCTCACGGATGACTGAGCTTCTCACCCTATCTCTAAGGGAGACGCCAGCCACCCTTCTGAGAAAACCCATTTCAGCCGCTTGTACTCGCGA
>JACXGI010020659.1:0-10919 GCA_016801175.1 Esox masquinongy | reverse complement strand
ACTGGAATAAACTACCAGAAGATCTTAGACGTGCCCCAAACGTATCCATTTTTAAATCCAGGTTAAAAACACTACTCTTTTCACGTGCCTACGACTGAGCACTTAAACTTAACCACACTGTTTAGCCTTATAGCTTCCTATGTTTTTATCCCATTTCTAATCTTTTTTTTAATCTTTATATGTTTTCTTATTGTATTTCTATTATTATGATGTTTTCATTTGTTTTGATGTTTTAATTTGAGTATTTGTTTTTATGTTATTGTATTTTTATATATTTTATATTTTATTTTTCTTTGTAAAGCACATTGAATTGCTTCGATGTATGAATTGTGCTATATAAATAAACTTGCTTGCTACTCAATCATGTATAGTATCGACAATGTATTAAACATCCAACCTAAAATGGGAGGCTGTTTAATTTCTCAGTTAAACGCAATCTTGAACTGAGGCTGATTTGTGTGAACATGTCCGTGAATGGCTGAAGGGATGCTGGTGAACGCAGCTGCTTGACATAACGCATGTGTGTCTTCAACCCGTCGATCCTTTTGAACATGCTGTTTTAACAAACGCGTGCAGTCTGTTCGAACGTAGCCATGCTGAATTTCTTCTCGACTTGCCTTTTATAGTCTAGTTTGGTTTGGTTGTTTGACTGCGTGGTTGACAGTTGTTTGCTCTGCCCCGTTTGCAGACCACCTCAGTCGAAGATTTTACGTGAGGATCAGAATCACAACATGTACGTGGCGGGGTGTACAGAGGTGGAGGTGAAGTCCACGGAAGAAGCCTTCGAAGTGTTTTGGCGGGGTGAGTGGGATTTGAGGAAATGCATTTTCACCCTCTGATTGTGTTTCTTACTCAACGATGTTTGCCTTCATCCGTCCAGGCCAGAAGAAAAGGAGAATTGCCAATACTCAGCTGAACCGCGAGTCCAGTCGCTCACACAGTGCATTCATCGTCAAACTGGCACAGGCTCCACTAGATGCGGACGGAGACCATATTCTACAGGTCAGTTTAAACCTCACATTTTTATACATTGGTTTACTGTATTTACTTTAAAGCAAACCTGAAAATAATGGAGGCAAATTGACCTGAAGGTGGGTCTCCATAAATTGTTCAATAGTAAGTAGATTTTATTTGCAAGATTTTAAGCACCGATAGCCTAGCCTGGTGTCTTATAGGACAAGGACCAGGTGACTGTGAGCCAGCTGTGTCTGGTGGACCTGGCTGGAAGCGAGCGAACCAGCAGGACCAAAGCGGAGGGCAACCATCTCCGGGAAGCAGGTGAGCTGAAGACATGGAATCCATACTAGAAACATATTTCTTTTGCTGTCAGCTTCACAGCATCACCCCTGTTTACCTGGCGTGTTCACTCCTCCCCAGGCAACATCAACCAGTCTCTGATGACGTTACGCACGTGTATAGAAGTGCTCCGGGAGAATCAGATGTGTGGAACAAACAAGGTTGGTCGTTGTAGCCAGGGTTAGCGGGGGGGCTATGCACCTATCTCTGTCTGTGTTTATGGACGTAGCTGCAGCATTTGTGCGGGATGCTGTTTTAATTGTTGCCCTATGGTGGATTAGCCCTGGTGGGTGACCCCCTCTGCTTTATGTACAGCGGTTACGATTAGTCACGTGATTTCGCTGACATTGTGGCTTGTTTGTTGAAAACTCAATGCCGTAATCCCGCGTTGGCGTTGTTTCAGATGGTGCCTTACAGGGATTCCAAAGTGACTCATCTGTTCAAGAACTATTTTGACGGTGAAGGAAAAGTCCGCATGGTTGTGTGTGTCAACCCCAAAGCCGACGACTATGAAGAAACCATGGTAACATATAACTAAACTCTATTTTCACTTAACACTTTCCTTCACCGGGAAAGTGTCACTTCCGAACTGAGTCTGAAGCGGACGTGCGCGCGCATACGTGCAGCTCTGCAGGTCTGTTATCTGTCCCTGCCAAGTCAAACTCTGAGACAGTGTGTTTCAGCTACAGTCAAAACATTCATGAACATGCTGTGGCTAGCTACTTTGTCCTGGTAATACTGACAAGAATGTTTTTTTTTTTTTTTTAATAATGGAAATGCCTAAATTATAAACCAAGTCTCTGTGCCCCTCGGGCCCAGTTGGTGATGCGCTTTGCCGAGTTGACCCAAGAGGTGGAGGTGGCGAGGCCCGTGGACCGGCCCATCTGCGGTCTGGCGGCGGGGCGCAGGCACCGGAACCAGGGCTTCCGAGACGGGCAGTCCCAGCGCCAGGAGGAGCGCCCCTGGGGTGCCGGCTACACCGGTACTCACTCATAGCTACGATGGCATCAGAGCGTTTTGGAAAAAATGTTTTCCAGCTTTTGTTTTTGACGTCTTGTGTACTCAAGCAAAATACGTTGACGAACGCGCCTACGTGAACCCTGTTGCCCAAATACGTTTGGTATGTTTAAATGGGAGGGCAGGTGGGGACTGAACTGAAGGTGCTGTGATTTCTATATTTTTCATCCAGTAAATTACCCTGAAATTGAAGATGCAAGTTTGCTATTTAACCCCATACAGTGTATTATTTTGAATCCTTAGTGCTTGAATACAGAGCCAAAGAAGTAACTGTTGGAATTCACTCAATGTTTGCATATTGGTAGACACGTGGACACAGTAGTTTCGACAGTGCTACTAACTAGGATCAGGGCATTCACATCTGATGTCCATGGTGTCATGTGATAAATCATTTAATTTTCGCAGTGCCTTTGCCCCCACTAATACCAAGTTGAGTTAATCGGTTCTCTCTTGATCTCCCAGAGGATGGATCGATGTTTAACAAGCTCCTAGAGAGCCTCCCTGCTCTGCCTGCCTGTGAATTGGTGGACCCCACAGACGAGCAGAGCTTGCCCCGCCTGGTGGAGGTGCTGGAGAGGAGGCAACGCATCCGCCAGATGATTACTGAGCAGTGCACCATAACTGGTATGAAAAACAAGCCCCTGAAAACCCAGATATGGGCTTCAGGGTTGAACATTTAGCATACATTTGAAATGTCATAGTATTATGTCCTGTATTACAGTTCACAATTACCCATGATTGTGCTTGAGAACTTTCAGGAGGATCTTGTTTAGTTATTAGAAGACTAACCCCTGAGGACTGTGTTCCCTTGTCTTTTATGCAAGAGGAAAGGTACATTTGTCTAAATATTTCTCCTTTCAGGGTTTTGTTGCG
Source organism: Esox masquinongy (assembly GCA_016801175.1). NCBI lineage: Eukaryota > Metazoa > Chordata > Actinopteri > Esociformes > Esocidae > Esox > Esox masquinongy. The sequence continues at coordinate 7,733 of JACXGI010020659.1, read as the reverse complement.
ATTGGCTTTCACCTGGCTGTTTTAAGTTGATATTTCATTAGGAGGTGTTGGTTAGAGCTGCATATTTCGTTTGAGGCGTTTCGTTTGAGGCGACTCAAACGAAACGTCCCATTTTTCTAAGAAAGTAATATCAAGATTTTGGTTGAATGTTACTGTGTTATTCTCATGGTTCCTGTAATAATAGTGTCTGCCTGTCCCTGTACTTTCTGCATGTATCATGCAGCTCTGCAAGCTACTCCTAGTGGGGAGAAAATGTTCCTAGGGAAAGTTGTTTTAACCCATTGCGGACAGCACATTCATCCTTTTGTCTGTGAGAGACCTCTTTCTTAGCTAAGTCTAGATATGCTCTTTATCTGTTCATTTGGAGCTCTAGAAACATAGTGCCACCAAAGTATCCCGTTATGCGTTTTCCAGTAAGTCTTTGGTCTTGAGTCTTCATAACTGGCCCTTTGGTCATGAGTCTTCATAACTGGCCCTTTGGTCATGAGTCTTCATAACTGGCCCTTTGGTCATGAGTCTTCATAATTGGCCCTGTGGAGAGGCCGTGTAGCCTTGGTTGGTCCTAGTGCCCCTGGTTGGTCCTAGTGCCCCTGGTTGGTCCTAGTGCCCCTGGTTGGTCCTAGTGCCCCTGGTTGGTCCTAGTGCCCCTGGTTGGTCCTAGTGCCCCTGGTTGGTCCTAGTGCCCCTGGTTGGTCCTAGTGCCCCTGGTTGGTCCTAGTGCCCCTGGTTGGTCCTAGAACCCTGACCTTTTTTTTCTCTTTAGCCAATACGCTGAAATCAATGCTCCAGGAGGTTGATGGCCATGTGACGGCCAAGGAGAACTTCATCCATGAGCAGCGGGGGAAACTGGGGGAGAAAGACCGACTCATTGTCAACCAGAGAAATGAGATGGAGCGGCTGGAGAAGAAATCCAAGATGCTGGAATACAAGGTATAGTCGGAGTCCTCTCTTTGGCTGTCCGTTGCTTTTAATTCCTGTCTATTATCCCTCTGTCTTATCTCTGATTTGCTCTGTTTTCTTTTTAACACTGAAAGACATACATTCCTAATCCAACTGTTTCTAAGACAGTTTGGGTCCTGACACACTCCTGAATGCCTAATGTGTCTTCTCCCCAGATTGACATTCTGCAGAAGACCACCAACATCTACGAGGAGGACAAGCGTTCGCTGCAGCAGGAGTTGGAGAGCCGTGACCAGAAGCTGCAGCAGGAGCTGTCGGAGAGGAGGCGCATGGAGGCGCGCATGCAGGGCATGGTGACTGACACCAAGCACAAGTGGGAGAAGGAGTGTGTAAGTGGGCTCTCACGACCTCCCAGGAAGGGGCTGGATGTATTCTCAAACTAAAGTGATGTTTACCAAAAATATTGTCAGTAAGTGTGCCGTGGATGAATGTTGCGGGGATGTTGTGCAGCGCAAACGAACCAAACTGTAAAGGTGGTTGAAGCCAGCCTGCCGGTCGGTTGTGGAAGAGGAGCTGTCTGACGTGGCCTCCCTTTACCAGGCCAAGCCTGCCCAGACGCCTCACATCAGACAACCAACCCAACAGGAAAGCCCTGACGACAGAGTGGGGGGGGGGGGGCGTCACACTTTCCCTTCCCCCCTCCTCGTGACCCCTCAGTAGATCATAGTTGTTGAACGCATGCACTGGCCTGCCTGTTTTTGGCCATGTCGCTTTTTAAGTCTCTTGGCAACCTACGGCCATGCTTAACGGACATACATTTATGATGCGGCGGTTGTTATGTTCGAGGGCTTGATGTACCCTGGGCAGTGTAGTTTTTCAACGTTAGTCCTCTGTTAAAATAAATGCGTCTGATGTACCCTGGGCAGTGTACTTTTTCAACATTAGTCCTCTGTTAAAGTCAATGTGGTCTGATGTATCCTGGGTAGTGTAGTTTTTCAATGTTAGTCTTCTGTTAAAATCAATGTGGTCTGATGTACCCTGGGCAGTGTAGTTTTTCAATGTTAGTCCTTCTCCGTTAGAATAAAAGCGTCCGTTGCGGTTGCAGGACCGCCGTGTGAACGCCAAGGAGCTGGAGATGCAGAACAAGCTGTGGGTGAAGGATGAGAAGCTGAAACAGCTGAAAGCCATCGTGTCGGAGGGCAACGGCAGCGTCACCTCGGAGCAGCGTCCCGCCCCGCCTCCAGACGTCCCCCAGAGGCCTCGCCGGGAGAAGGACCAGCGCGGCGGACCTCCTGAGAAGAGGTCCGCCTCGCCCTCGTCGACGCCCGTGAGTTGTTCTGTGTCTTCTGTCTTCTCCCCCCGTCTGTCCGTCTAAATGATTTGTGGCAGTTCCCAGTTGTCGGAGATTGTGATTTCACGATTGAGATGTCGCTATTTTGACCACTGAGTTGCTTGGCGAGTCCTCTCTGTTGTCTGCTAAGGAAATGCTATGTCAACGGGCCACATTTACTACTGCTCTGCTTGCCTGCTGTCACGCTCCACCTGCATGTGTCTCCCACCGTGCCTCATTCCACAGTCATTGGTGTCGGCCCGTGTGATCAGATAGAAATGTATGATGTAGAACGGAGGCGATTTCTCTGTCATGCAGAATAGGGCAGCATTTTAGTTTGACTTGTTACGACTCGGTCTGCCACTTTGTGGACGTTTCACTACACTGAATACACTGTTGAAGATGTCATGCTTCAGCCATCATGTCTTACCCCCCCCCACCCACCCCACCCCACCCCATGACTGGCAGACTCCGTCCACCTCCCGCCACCACCACCAGGGCATGACAGCTCAGGTCCTCCCCCCATCCTTCTCCTCCCTCTCCTCTTCCTCTGCTAGTCGTTTGTCAGTAGCCTCTGTCGTCTCCGAGTGGGAGCAGAGGTTCCCCGTAGGTAGGGCCCCCCCCGGGACTCCTGGAGGGAGCGGAGGCGGGGCCTCATGTGGAAACAGCAGCGTGGGCCGCAGGAGAGGGAAGCAGTGGGCCCCCGAGACAGAAGCCCAGGGGCCCAGCCACACTTACGGGCTAGAGTCACGCTCAACGGTTAGTCCAGACACACCGATTTTAATCTTGGTCCTGGACTAAAACGCGCTTCTGGGTTAATGTGTCCGGGATGCTATTGGCTCGTAGAGTTTTTAAATGCTATTGTCTTACATGCTTGTAGTTGCATATAAAGCTGCATTCTAGACTTGCGGAACAATATGCATTCCCAGCTGCTTAGTTTGTAGATCGATATGCACTAAGTAGATCTGCTGCTCGTCATCCTGTTGACCTTCATCTTCTAGATGCTTCTTGCTTGTGTTCACACGTGTGCTAGATCTGTCATGCTTTTAAAACATCTACGTGTAGAGCCTTTGAAATGTGCTTGGCGTGTGTTTGTGGAAGTTGCCAGGTTGTTAACAAGGTTGAAGTAGCACCATCAGGTCTGAATAAACAAAAATACTCTATTAGCTGCAATCACATTCATCATCATCAATAACATTAGTTCTCTGCTATTTCCTTTGTGTACACTAGGCGGAAAACATGTAGCGCATTGAACTCTTCATTCCATTACATGCAGTATTGGCAAATACCCACTATAAACTTCATTACACTTATGAAACAACCAACTGATCAATTTGTCTTGTTAAAATTGGCCAACTGTCAGACCTCTACCAACATTGATTAGTCACATCATATAAAGGCATACCTGTCGCTGGTCTTACTAACTTGAAATACAGGTGTTTTGGTGAATTACCATTCCGGGCCACTGACTGGTCTTCGACCCTTCTGCTTTGTCGTCACAATACATCTGTTTGCACTGCTTTGCATGGAGCCGCGTCACATCCAGTGTGTTGGCTCACATCTCACTGCAATGGATGTCTCGACGCATTCTTGAGCCCTGGCACAACAGGAAATACTAAACATAACTGATGTGGTGGCGTTTGTTGAGGTTAAGTTGGCACAAGAAGCCCTCACTATTAATATACTGTGTGTATGAAATGGCAGTATAAGCTGCCTAAAACATCTGGGCAGCTAGATGCAGCCATGTGCCAAATTTAATCTGAGCGAATGGTTGGGAAGGCCTGAATAATTTGTTCCCAACAAATTGACAAAAAGTAAGACCAAATTGGCCCTGGTGATTTTACTCTTTGGATTTTTTCCAACCAAGTAACTTTGGGGTGTGGGGGGCAAAGACAATCTGTTTCAGGCTGAATTGAGTCCATGGTCTGTATTTCGACTGACCCCGGCCTACAACCTCACTTGAAAGCAGTGTTACTTTTACCAAAGAAACCGCCCTGTGCTAAAAACATCACTTGATCGTTTCACCTACTTCAAATTAGAATTCTACCGGTTCAAGCCAGGCCACAAGTCGTTTTCCGTTTGTGCCATCGTTCTCAAATCTAAACCTTGCTTGTGCCGAACATACTCCCGCCCTCACCCCAACTGCCTGTCCGCTGTAAACACTACCACTAACCACACCTCCAGACCACTACTGTCAATAATCCCCTGATTTTGTCTTCCTCACTGTTTTAAATGGGACCCACCAGACCCCAGCCACACCGTTTCATCCGCGCCACAGACGCTCACACTCGGCAGGTGGGGAGCGATGGGTAGCTCACAAACCAGCCTCTAATTTGGACTTAGACACAGTCATGCAGCCAATCATACCCAGTGCTGTCAAGGTGTCAGCGGCCAGTCAGAAAGCTCTGTCTAAATGCCACAAGTATGTTCTAACGCATCAGGAGCTTGCCTCTGATGGGGAGATTCAGACCAAACTAATCAAGGTAAAAACAACCAAAGTCAAACCTTTTCCCTCAAATTTGTCTTGATTTTATTTGTGTGTTTTTGACTGTTTTCACATTTCTTCGGGTTTTGTGAAGACTTCTGATGACATCCCGATAACATTTGCTACCAGCGATAACGATGTGATGTTTCAAACAGATTTGAAGATTTCTGCTGTTACAACCAAACATGTTTAACCGTGGAGGGGAATATTTTGGTGCCTCTCCCCTCCATGTGTCTTTCTGCATGGCACAAATTCATTCTTCGGTGAATTTGTGCATGTCCCTATTCAGGGAGATGTGTTAAAAACGAGAGGCGGGGGGCAATCTGTGCAGTTTACAGACATCGAAACGCTCCGGCAGGAATGCCCAACTGCTTCAAGGTAGACCCGCTGCTGCCTAAGCCATTAGTTACCATGCTAACAGTTTTATTTTCTTTTAATTATTTTTTTAAGTGACCTGTCTATAAGCAATGCTGCTATGGACTATACCTCACAGTCTCATCTTCTTGAAAGAATTACAATTACTTTGAAGTATGGGAGTAGAGGCTTTGTTTATGGGGCCCAGAATTGATTCTCATTTGATCTGTCTCATGAAGCCGTAAGAGGAGGTCATCTGAAGGCCAGCATAACGGGAACCGGATGGATTGGAACGACCGTGAAAACCGGGTAAGCTACACCCAGCAAAGTCTACCTGGTCATATACCCTCACATGAATCATTTGGAGATTAGGGTGTGACCTGGGGTATCAAATTGTTATTGACTCTCAACAGCCACCGCTGGCCAGTACAAGCACGGGTCTTGGTGTCCAGAATGGTTATCCCAAGTAAGAATTTAATTCACATTCCAGTGGGGTTGCTTACTGACAACCATAGCGTAACATGTTTTTGTAGGTTTGACAAATCAACTGCAGCTAACAAAATACCTTTTTATATCTCCAATCTTTTCTTCCAGACGCAGGAAGTAGGGCCTGGATGAATGAGATGACAGTTTTTTGGGGGAGGGGGTTTCCCCTCTAAATGCTGGATTTGTCATGTGCATTGGACCAGTGAACTTCACTTAACTATGCATACTTTTTTCAAAATTCAAACTGTTTTATTTATCTATTTTTCTAGACGGGATATGAATTGTATTTAATCATGTAGCTTAAAAGGGAAATGATCTGTTATTGTAGAGCATGATTTAGGGATTAGAGAATTACATATCACATGGTATAGCATTCCGACTTTTTTTCATGGCTTTGTCACCCCTTCATGGCTTTGTCACCCCTAAAGATTTTTTGCACAAAATGTCTTTATCTCAATTGTAAGTAATATTTTGTTTCACACTAAGTTTGAGAATTTGTGTAGCTTATTCAGACATGGTATGTATCGACTGTAAAAAGCTGCTGCTACAGAACAGATGACATATACCAATGCCGTCTGACCAGTAAGCAAATAAATGCTTTGAAGTAAATATTGTGGACTAAACATGAAGGATAACAACATGTTTTTAACCATATTTATTAATGTGTATGAATGTTAGGTCTTGACCCCCCCCCCCCAAACTCTTCTCCACACCGTAGCCTGAGATATTGTCACAGAGAAACTGGTATTGACTAAAATATTTTAAGGGAGACCTGATAAGATGATGCTATTGGAAATCGGGCTGCACCTACCTCTGCTTATGTCCTGTTGTCAGACTACTGCTCTGAATCCGAGCATTCAGAATATCATTAGTCAGCTTTGCAAATGTTATAATGTGAAAATATGTTGGACACTTAAACCCCCCCCCCCCAAAAAAAACAAACAAACAATGGATTTGAGTGAAAGGGGTTTCCCTGAGACAATTCTGTGCCATGTAACACAGCCCATCATAACTAATGGTTTGAGATTTTTAAATAAATGGTTGGTTACAGTGCTGAATGGCTGAAAGCTGAATTAAAAGCAGGATTAAGTGCCCAATGTATTTTGATGTTTGTTAAGCTGGCTAATATTGTTTTAAGTTACTGTATTGTAATATATGGACACAGCCGTTACTCTCTTAACACTACACTCAACATATTGACTGCTCTACTCCTGGAGTCCTTTCTGAATAACTGGTGTCCTTGTAGCTCTGAACACACACACACACGTGCACACAATTAGGTGTGCATGCCAAAGGCAAAGCACAACTAGATCTCTCTTATAGTCTTATTGGGGCTGGTGTTGCGAGTATCCCAGAGGAGAGACCTGCAGTTTGCAAGTCTGAATACATATGTTCATGAGAGATTTAAAAATTTGAATAAATTGGAAAACTTTGTGAAATGTGTTTTTGCTTGTCATTATTGGGTGTTGTCTTTTTAATCAATTATATAAAAATAAACAGTTTTACAACACAACAAAAGAGATATTCAAAGGGTCTGTATACTTTTGAAGGTTTTTGTTTTGTAGGTTTAGGGCAGTGCCTTTCTCTGCTTGCTCAGCAATAGTAAAAAAAAAAGTAACAACACCTGATATTCTTTTTTTTCACGTATTTGAACAGGTGGATATTTAAACTATTTTTTTGTTAAAAAAAATGTCCATTACATTTCTTCCAGAAGCAGTCCACAGAGGAATAAGGGCATGCATCTCCAGTCCATGGCCCAACATCAGTGAGAAACTCTGAAATAGGCTATTCTGTGTTATATCTGTCTGTGTAATTAGAGGCTATACAGGTGCTGGTCATATAATTAGAATATCATCAAAAAGTTGATTTATTTCAGTAATTCCATTCAAAAAGTGAAACTTGGATATTATATTCATTCATTACACACAGACTGATATATTTCAAATGTTTATTTCATTTAATTGTGATGATTAAAACAGAACTAATGAAAATCCCAAATTCAGTATCTCTGAAAATTAGAATATTACTTAAGACCAATACAAAAAAAGGATTTTTAGAAATGTTGGCCAACTGAAAAGTATGAACATGAAAAGTATGAGCATGTACAGCACTCAATACTTAGTTGGGGCTCCTTTTGCCTGAATTACTGCAGCAATGCGGCGTGGCATGGAGTCGATC
>JACXGI010020658.1:0-10918 GCA_016801175.1 Esox masquinongy | reverse complement strand
CTATCTCCCTCTTACCCCCGTCCCCTCCCTCTATCTCCCTCTTACCCCATCCCCTCCCTCTATCTCCCTCTTACCCCTATCCCCTCCCACTATCTCCCTCTTACCCCTGTCCCGTCCCTCTGTACCCTCTTACCCCCGTCCCCTTCACTAATGGCCACTGACCCTTATCTTCTACCCCTCAGATCCGTTGGAAGTACATGATAGTCGATGAGGGTCACCGTATGAAGAACCACCACTGTAAGCTGACCCAGGTGTTGAACACCCACTACGTGGCTCCCCGGCGCCTACTGCTGACGGGCACCCCTCTGCAGAATAAGCTCCCTGAGCTCTGGGCGCTTCTCAACTTCCTGCTTCCCACCATCTTCAAGTCCTGCAACACCTTTGAGCAGTGGTTTAATGCCCCTTTTGCCATGACAGGGGAGAGGGTAAGATGGAAACCTAACACCCTTGACCAAATCAACCACGCAGGCCACTGTGCACATTAATTTCCCCTGAGGTGGGACTTTAAGCATCTCAGATTGAACCAAGTTAAATCAATCAATCAATCAAATGTATTTATGAAGCCCTTTTTACATCAGCAGTTGTCACAAAGTGCTTTTACAAAACACCCAGCCTGAAACCCCAAGGTGCAAACAACAACAGTGTTGAAGCACAGTGGCTAGGAAAAACTCCTTAAGAAGGCCAAAATTTAGGAAGAAACCAAGAAAGGAACCAGGCTCAGAGGGATGACCTGTCCTCTTCTGGCTGTGCCGGGTGAACATTTTAAGAGTACAAGTTGTAATAATTCATAAATGCATAAATGTGGGCTGAGTCCAGAGTCTATTAAACCTAATCCAGGTCAGAAGCATGACCAGATGGAGGGGGGATGGGGGGTCAGCTGAGTGGCAGCTGGAATCGTCAGGTATCGCCTTGATCTGCAACACAACCAGGAGGACTTTGGACAGGGACAGCAACGGGTCTTTCAAGCCTGGTACTCAGAAGGTGTGGGCCAAGACCTCATGTCCTCCAAAGTTTAAATGGAGCAGGCAGCAAGGAAAATTTAGAGAGTGCATTCCTTAGATCTACAAGGATATACAGTGGAGAAGCACAATAATATAGCAGTGTAAGACCATGGGGCTGAGACAGGGGGGTCCAGTGACACTGTGGCCCTATCCAGGGGAGACCCCGGACAGGACCCAACAGGCAGGAAATCAATCCACCCACACTGCCAAGCATCAACCAAAGGGACACCCACCAACCGCAACCACCCTGAAAGAGGGCCGAGTATAGCCAGCAGAGTTCATCCCAATTACACAAAGGGCACAACGGAGAGACAACAAGCCAGTGACTCCGCCCCCGAATGGCATTGGAGGGAGGGCATCCCAGTGGCGATGAGAGCCCACCTGGCAACACAGCAAGGGTGGACAGTATCAAGCCATTCTGGTCACCTTCATGCCCCTGGGCCAGACTACACTTAATCATAAACCATACTGAAGAGATGAGTCTTTAGTAGACACTTGAAAGTTTGCACTGAGTCTGCATTTCTAACCTTAATTGGCAAATCATTCCACAGTAGTGGAGCTCTATGAGAGAAGGCCCTGCCTCCAGCTGTTTGTTTAGAAATTCTAGGTACAATTAAAAGGCCTGCATCTTGCGATCTAAGGTTACGTGTAGGTATGTATGGCTGGATCATTTCAGCAAGGCTAGTAGGAGCAAGTCCATGTATTGCTCTATTGGTTTTCAATAAAACCTTAAAATCAGCCCTAGCCCTAACAGAGAGCCAGTGTAAAGAGGTTGGTGAACGTTGTTGGTGCCAACGTTAATAACAGTATTTCAGTACTCTCTTTACTTAAGACACAGCTTGTTGGTGCGCAATAAGATTTTGATGAAGTGATTCAATCGCATGTGCAAATGTAGTTTGAAAGCTCACGCATTCGTTGTTTCCAGTAAAGTCTAATTCCTTTTTTAATACGTCTATAAACGATTTGACTAAATTAAATGAAGTGGCCACTGGATTAAATGAAGTGGCCACTGGATTAAATGAAGTTCCGGTATTCGAATAGCGATGGGTATCACTTGCGTAGTCTTTAGGCTTCTCGTAATGTTTTTCATCCGATCTAACAAACAGATCCCTGATAAAATAAAGAAAATAAAGCAACTGTACAGGAAAGCAAAAGACTCACAATGGAAAGAGTTGGAACGGCCGAAGGTACTGCGATGCCATTGACTCAATAGAAAAATGGAGCGCTGAGACCGAGACGTAGCCTGCAGAACCTATAACAACACAAAATTACCTCGGAGTTCTTTCAAATTCTTATATTAAAGGTTGATCGTTTTGACAGAATACTTACAGAATAACTAAATAATGAATACACTGGCTTACAGTTGCAATGTCACGAGTGTAGGTGGAGAAGGAGATTGAGGAAGTATTTAGTTTATTACTCAAGTTTAAACACCGTATTATAAATAAAACAGAGCATGGCGTAATTGTTTATTTTATTTTACTACCAGAAAAATATTGCCTTTTATTTTTCGTAACCGGAAAACCAAATTGCGTTGATAGTTTACTCCTCCCTCCCCACCTGAGCCGCTCCTTAAGTCCTTGGTACCGGGTTAAGCCAAAGACTTAAGGAGCCAACATTAGCATAAATCACCGGTATAGCCTGGTACCGGGGTAAAGCACGAGTGGAAATGCTGAATGTGTCCTCTCAGGTTACTGCCAAATACTTTACCATTTTAAAGAATAAGTATCATTTATTGATGTTAGCATGCAACCTGTAGTCTGCATTAGATTATTACAGTGAGGGAAAAAAAATTTTTTATCCCCTGCTGATTTTGTACGTTTGCCCACTGACAAAGAAATGATCAGTTTATAATTTTAATGGTAGGTTTATTTGAACAGTGAGAGACAGAATAACAACAAAAAAATCCAGAAAAACGCATGTCAAAATGTTATAAATTGATTTGCATTTTTATGAGTGAAATAAGTATTTCATCCCCTCTCAATCAGAAAGATTTCTGGCTCCCAGGTGTCTTTTATCCAGGTAACGAGCTGAGATTAGGAGCACACTCTTAAAGGGAGTGCTCCTAATCTCAGCTTGTTACCTGTATAAAAGACACTTGTTCACAGAAGCAATCAATCAATCAGATTCCAAACTCTCCACCATGGCCAAGACCAAAGAGCTATCCAAGGATGTCAGGGACTGTCGACTACACAAGGCTGGAATGGGCTACAAGACCATCGCCAAGCAGCTTGGTGAGAAGGTGACAACAGTTGGTGCAATTATTCGCAAATGGAAGAAACACAAAAGAACTGTCAATCTCACTCGGTCTGGGGCTCCATGCAAGTTCTCACCTCGTGGAGTTGCAGTGATCATGAGAACGGTGAGGAATCAGCCCAGAACTACACGGGAGGATCTTGTCAGTGATCTCACGGCAGCTGGGACCATAGTCACCAAGAAAACAAGTGGTAACACACTACGCAGTGAAGGACTGAAATCCTGCAGCGCCTGCAAGGTCCCCCTGCTCAAGAAAGCACATGTACAGGCCCGTCTGAAGTTTGCCAATGAACATCTGAACGATTCAGAGGAGAACTGGGTGAAAGTGTGTGGTCAGATGAGACCAAAATCGAGATCTTTGTCATCAACTCAACTCGCCGTGTTTGGAGGAGGAGGAATGCTGCCTATGACCCCAAGAACACAACCCTAACCCTAACCCATCAAACATGGAGGTGGAAACATTATGCTTTGGGGGTGTTTTTCTGCTAAGGGGACAGGACAACTTCACCGCATCAAAGGGAAGATGGACTGGGCCATTTACCGTCAAATCTTGGGTGAGAACCTCCTTCCCTCAGCCAGGGCATTGAAAATGGGTCGTGGATAGGTATTCCAGAATGACAATGACCCAAAACACACAGCCAAGGCAACAAAGGAGTGGCTCAAGAAGAAGCACATTAAGGTCCTGGAGTGGCCTAGCCAGTCTCCAGACCTTAATCCCATTGAAAATCTGTGGAGGGAGCTGAAGGTTAGAGTTGCCAAAAGTCAGCCTCGAAACCTTAATGACTTCTACAAGATCTGCCAAGAGGAGTGGGACAAAATCCCTCCTGAGATGTGTGCAAACCTGGTGGCCAACTACAACAAACGTCTGACATCTGTGATTGCCAACAAGGGTTTTGCCACCAAGTACTAAGTCATGGTTTGTAGAGGGGTTGAATACTTATTTCACTCATTAAAATGCAAATCATTTTATAACATTTTTGACATGCGTTTTTCTGGATTTTTTTGTTATTCTGTTTCTCGCTCTTTAAATAAATCTACCATTAAAATTATAGACTGATCATTTCTTTGTCAGTGGGCAAACATACAAAATCAGCAGGGGATCAAATAATTTTTTCTCTCACTGTATATGTGGTCTTATTTATATAGGCAGTAGCCTCTACAATGATTGACACCCCACAGTAGCTAAATGTGAAAACTAGTGCTGTCAAACATTAAAATAATTAATCGCGATTAATCGCATAATCTTCTGTAGTTCATTGCGATTAATCGCAATTTTAGAATGTGTTAAAATGTTGCCCTTAATACACACTTTTCTGTTTAAAAAGCAGTGCATTATGGTAAAGACATACTTCGTTTTATTGCAAACTATGGACAGTGCTTGACTTGGAATTAAATAAATGCAATTTGTCAATGCCCTTAATTTAGTTTAATATACATACAATGGCAGTCCATAACTTACCACAATAACTGGCTGCATCTAAATGTGGCCCATGTAAATGTAAATAGAATGTTGCCATCTCATATTGTTCTCTTGATTAACGCACCAAGGACAATAACTGCTAAGTTAGGCTACTGTATAAAACACATATCAGCCTCTCTTATCTGGACAGTTACACGGTGTGCAGACATTTAACCCATTGAATCACACCTTAGCTGGTCAAGGTATTGTCCTTTGATGTTTAGGTTGAAATGTGGTTAGAATGGGGTTCATATGGGTGACTGTAAACATTAGATTTCCTGAAAGATATTAGCCACAACCAAATACTTCATAAAGTATCTCTATTACATTTTTCCCAAATTCAACCAAATGCATGAGGTTGGCTACTTGAATAGGCAATGGCGTAAGTCATGGTGGCTAGAGATGTTATATACAAACATTAAACCATTGCACAAACGGATGTGCAGCCTACTAACGCATTTTTAGGTTGTGGTTGTTAAACTAGTGCAGAATAAACACGATTCACGACATGAATGTGAACTCTCCAATAAAGAACTGTATTGAAAAAATGCCTGTGAAGAGCTTAGGTCAAGTCACCCGCCAATAAATTTACTGGTAAACAATACGTGTGATAGTAGCGCGATCCTGTCAGCTCCCGCTAAAGTCAAGCTCTTACTGAATGGCGCCGAGGCTCAAAAATTTTAATTGCGTAAAAGGCGACAAAAAAAATGTATGGCGTTAAGTGTTTTACATTAATCGCACATGTTAACGCGTTAACTTTGACAGCTCTAGTGAAAACATGTAATTGTTTTTCATCAGCTTGATCTTAACCTAAAACATATGATTAAGACCTATCCTAGGCCCTCAGAAGAAATATTATTTATACCCATTAGTCTTGGGGGGGTTACAAAGCAATTTCCAAGAAGTTTGAAGTACATAATGTCACTGCATCTTCTACAAATGGAGTGAAGTCCATACCACTAAGAATTTACATAGGATAGGTCATCCCACAAATTCAGCCTAAGAGCTGACCTAAAGATGCTCATAGACGTCTTTAAGAGCCGCAGGGTAACATCCAGTGATCTTTGGGCCACACAATCAGTGTCAAAGTACATGAGTGAACTGTCAGAAAGTGAATGCACAAACTTGGCCTAAATGGGAGGTCAGGAAGGAAGAAGCCTCTGGTCCCAAAAAAGAATATGAAGACTGACCTTTGTCAGACACCCCCTGGGTGAAGACCAAAACTACTGGAACAATGTGCTCTGGAAAAATGAGTCAAAGTTCTTTGGCAGCTATGGAATGGCAGAGTCAAAGCCCAGATGTCAGTCCTATTGAAATGGAAGGTTATGGAATGGCAAAATCAAGACTCAGATGTCAGTCCTTTTGAAATAGGGTTGAAATGGAGGGTTATGGATTGGCCGAGTCAAAGCTCGGATGTCAGTACTATTGAAATATGGTGGGAAAAACCTTGCAGTGCATGCAGAAAGCCCTTGAACATGACACAGTGTCACCATATCCATTCATTTTGTACACTCCACCTACGCTCCACTGTGACATTTCAACAGATCTCTTTTCAAGAGGCAACTGCTGCCCATTCTTTGAACAGTCATATTGAGATAAAAATTATTAAAATAGCCTCATGCAAACTTGTTGATGATGTTTAAGTTGTACACCCCTATTATTAGACTTTGGGACACATACATGTTTATCCTCTTGATCTTTGATTCAAAATGCTAAAAAATGTCCTTTAATTTAGGTAAAATTATTGAAAGAAATAAATGTGAAATAAATTATATAGAAACTATTCTCCAAAACACATTTGCTACACTTATTGTAAACCCTGGAAATTCTTATGAGTAAAATGTAACTGATCCTGTTTCACTGGGGTGTAAATATGAGGTGACACACATGCCAAATTACCAAAGTCATCCATCGCCATCGGAAAACCATAGAATACAATAATAATGTGAAACAAAAGGTTGTTGAGCTGCACAATTCAGTAAATGTCTATAAGAAAACAGCTCAACGGTTAAAAATCCCCATTTCCACCATCAGGGCAAAAAATTAAGAAGTTGAAAGCCACTGGAAATGTTAATTATTGGCCTTGAAGCGGATGTGTGTTTGTTTTGACCCTACGCACAGTGTGGAGGAGGGTTAGAGTGGCCAATGAATCTCCAAGGATCACAGCTGGAGAATTGCAGATGTTAGTTGCGGTCAGAAAGTCTTGGGGTCACCATAAAAAAGCCTTTACTCTCTTCGAACAACCAACTCATGCACCTACAGTTTGACAAACGTTACTGAAACTTTCAGTGAGCCCGGATTCTATGGTCAGATGAGACCAAAATAGATTTTTTTTGAAACAAACACCAGAGGTGGATTTGGGGTAGACAGAAAGAGCCACGCAGAAAAGAACCTCATCCCCACTGTGAAGTCTTTGATGTTGTGGGACTGTTTTTCTTGTTTGTCCCTGGACAATTTGTTAGGATACATGGTATCATGGACTCCATCAAGTACCAGCAGATACTAAATCAGAACCTGACTGCCTCTGCCAGAAAGATTAAACAGGGCCGTGGTTGGATGTTCCAGCAGGACAATGATCCAAAGCACACATCACCCTCAACGCAAAAATGGTTCACTGACCACAAAATCAAGGTTTTTCCATGGCCACCCCAGACCCATGACCTAAACCTGATATACAACCTGTAGTACAACCTGCCTGTTATCTTTCAAAGAGAGGCTGCTCAAAGTTTTAAATGAAGAGGTGCCAATAATTGTGCACATGTACAGTATATTTGAGAAAAATATTTTTTCTAGGATTAGAATTTCTTTTTTCTCTCTATTGTTTTACTTTAATTAAAAGTTAGATTTATGTTAAGATTTTGAATGAAACATCAAGAGAAGAAGCAACAGAAGACATTTTGTCACAGCCCGTTTTGCTCATACAGTTAGGTCCAGAAATAATTGGACAATGACACAAGTTTAGTTATTTTGTCTGTTTACCAAAATATATTGAAGTTACAGTTAAATAATGGGCTTGAAGTGCAGTTTCTCAGCTGTAAGTTGAGGGTATTCACATCCAAATTGGAGGAAGGCTTTAGGAATTACAGCTCTTTAAGATGTAACCCTGTTTTTCAAGGGTCCAAAAGTAATTGGGCAGTTGACTCAAAAGCTGTTTCATGGACAGGTGTGGCCAATTCCTTCATTATTTCTTCATCAAATAAGCAGGTAAAAGGTCTGGAGTTGATTCCAGATGTGGCATTGGCATTTGTAAGTTGTTGCTGTGAACCCACAACATGCGGTCAAAGGAGCTCTCAATGCAAGTGAAACAGATCATCCTTAGGCTGCAAAAAAACAGAAAAGGAACCGGACAAGCCTAGTTTAGCTGGCCCGCAATTCGAAGTGATAAATGTTGTTCCTCATTGGATTCAATCCCGGATTTCCCACATGATTGGCTGTGTCTTTAACCACTACGCCACAAAGCTATACATTTGTCGAGTGTCGGTATACCATCTCGACATTAGATAATTTTGTCACGCATTAACATCACGCCAAGTTTGAATATGACACCATTAAGCATTTCAACTGACTAATGTTTCTTATTAAGTTTACCTCCACCACAAATAGCATCTATGAACTGTATGGCTTTTGCCACTGGCCGTTTTAACAGCTTATTAGCCAGTAAGAGGCTTACTAGTATCTACTAACTTACTAATTGGAATAGTCATAAGAATTGAGCAATTGCTAGCAAGACTGAAGATTAACTTTACACTGCCAAGGCTATTTCATTTGATGTCACAAAAACATAATTTTTTCTTTCATTCGTAAATGACATTGATATAATAACTATCAATTTAGGTGACGATGACTGACTTTTTCGTCAAATGAAAAGACGATTGAATCGTGGAAAACCCTACTCTTTTACTGCCCAAAGGTTTTGATAAAGCCTATATTACCCCCAAAAGCATGCACAGATGTGTACTTCGGAAATCCACCAGAAATGGCCGCAATATTGTATAACCGTAAACAGTTTTAGTTTAGGCTTACTATAACGTAGCTGCTGAATGTTGTAGCAAGCAAAGTTTTTGTCTATCCAGAACAAATCCTAATGCATTATTTGTTTTGACTGTGATGAGATTCAAACGTAGGACCTATCGTTTGCAGGGCCGCTTCTCTAACCACTACGCTATTTAATAAGAGTCAGTCAGTCAGTGACATTCGCTCTTCTTGACCGGCTCCGCTAATGCGGTCCAGCAAAAATCCATCAGAGAGATAGCAGGAACATTAGGACTGGCTTAATCAACAGTTTTGTACATTCTGAGAAAAAAAGAACGCACTGGTGAGATCTGCAACACAAAAAGGCCTGAACGTCCACAGAAGACAACAGTGGTGGATGACCGTAGGATCCTTTCCATGGTGAAGAAAAACCCCTTCACAACTTCCAGCCAAGTGAAGAACACTCTCCAGGAAGTAGGCATATCACTATCCAAGTCTACCGTAAGGAGAAGACTTCACAAGAGCAAATACAGAGTGTTCACAAGGTGCAAACCATTCATAAGCCTCAAGAATAGAAAGGCCAGATTAGACATAGCCAAAAAACAACATTGGACAGATGAAACTTAGATCAACCTGTACCAGAATGATGGGAAGAAAAAAGTATGGAGAAGGCTTGGAATGGCTGATCCGAAGCATACATGGGCATGCATGGCTTCCAATGGCACTGGGTCACTAGTGTTTATTGATGATGTGACAGAAGACAGAAGCAGGAAGATTAATTCTGAAGTGTATAGGGATATATTGTATATATTTGTTCAACCCCTTGAATTAAAGCTGAAAGTCTGCACTTCAATTGCATCTCGGTTGTTTCATTTCAGATCCATTGTGGTGGTGTGCAGAGCCAAAATTATGAAAATTGTGTCAGTGTCCAAATATTTCCGGACCTAACTGTATTTACAGAGGGTGCCAATATCAGCGGAGGGCACTGTATGTGTCTTCATTTCCGCATGTTTCCCTCCACTACTACCATAGAACATAACAGACAGGACAAGGAAGTATATCAACCTAAATTAACCTCATCTGATTGGATCATGGTTAACTCCTCAGATTCAGTGCAGTTTTCTAACATATACAAGTTCCCAGGAAATAGCTTTCCATTTAATGGAGTATTCTGATCTGTCCATAGGTGGACCTTAATGAGGAAGAGACCATACTGATTATCCGGCGTCTCCACAAGGTGCTTCGCCCCTTCCTCTTGCGTCGACTCAAGAAGGAAGTGGAGTCCCAGTTGCCAGAGAAGGTGGAGGGTCTCATACTAAACCACTGTTACTTTATAGTGGATGATACTTGATGTACTGTATACAAATCACACATACATTGTGTTTGTAGGTGGAGTATGTGATCAAGTGTGACATGTCGGCCATTCAGAGGGTTCTGTACCGCCACATGCAGGGCAGAGGAATCCTCCTCACTGATGGGTCAGAGAAAGACAAGAAGGTAGAGGGCAGCTCTACAGGCTAACTTGAGCATCACACTGATTTGGCTGTTAATACCAATGTATTATATATTGAACTCCATCCAGCCCAGCCCTTCATTTTTTCTGTTGTTCATCAGGGTAAAGGAGGTGCGAAAACTTTGATGAACACTATCATGCAGCTGAAAAAGATTTGCAATCATCCCTACATGTTCCAACACATTGAGGTAAGTTATATGTTCCAACTCATTGAGGTAAGTAATGTGTTCCTACACATTGAGGTAGGGGCCCTGTTCCATCACATTAAGGAAGGTTACATGTATCAACACATTGAAGTAGGGACCGTGTTCCAACACATTAAGGAAGGTTAATAGTTCCAACACATTGAGGTAAGTTATATGTGCCAACATATTGAGGTAAGTTATATGTGCCAACACATAGAGTTAGGGTCCATGTTCCAACCCATTAAGGTAAGGGACAAGTTCCAACACATTTAGGTAGAATTCATGCTCCAACAAATGTGGTAGAATATATTTTCCAACACATTGAAAACATATTGTCTTCTCCATATTATCCCCACTACTAAATGTCTTCTCCATATTATCCCCACTACTAAATGTCTTCTCCATATTATCCCCACTACTAAATGTCTTCTCCATATTATCCCCACTACTAAATGTCTTCTCCATATTATCCCCACTACTAAATGTCTTCTCCATATTATCCCCACTACTAAATGTCTTCTCCATATTATCC
>JACXGI010020657.1:0-10902 GCA_016801175.1 Esox masquinongy | reverse complement strand
TTTTCTGAGATACTGAATTTGGGGTTTTCATTAGTTGTCAGTTATAATCATCAAAATTAAAAGGAATAAACACTTGAAATATATCAGTCTGTGTGGAATGAATGTATACATTATACAAGTTTCACTTTTTGAATGGAATTACTGAAATAAATCAACTTTTTGATGATATTCTAATTATATGACCAGCACCTGTAAATGCTGTTAGGCTGTTAAACAGACAGTAAGTAGTGTTATTAGGCTTTTTAACAGACACTAAAGAATGTTGTTAGACTGTTAAATAGACAGTAGATGGTGCTGTTAAACTGTTATACAATAGATGGTGGTGTTAGGCCAGTGTTTGTCAACCCTGCTCCTGGGCACCCCCCTGCCATGCATCTTTTAGATCTCTCCCTACTCTGTCACACCTGATTCAAATGATCAGCTCATTATCAAGTCATTCATGTATTGATGGCCATACGAGACTTGCGATACTGGCATGTGTAATTTTCAAATCACCAATTTATGCGATTTTCACTTTCAGTTCCAAAAATTATGAATGAGATGCGCTTCACACGCGAGGCAACTGGCATGCATCGTACATCCGTAATAGTTTTTCTTGCAGGTGCTGTAGGTTTTTTGGAGATTAATTAAATACCTGGACTAACTATTTTAAAAGGCTTGATGTATTTTCAATGTTAGTTTAACACACGTATGCTTCAAATGAGTGGCACCAATATATTGTCCCATCCTCAATAGCGTGGTTATTCTATGTAGGCTATGAACTCCATTTTTAAGTGAGATTATCTACGCCGTTTAAACCCATGTTTGAAAATATCAAATCAACCGCAACTGCAATCTTTGTCAAAGAAAACACTATTCAATATTTTATCCAAATTGTGCATCCCTATTTACACATAATATAATAAATTGTACATGTAAAACCTACAACTAAATTATAATAATATGATTTAGAATACATTAGCATAGCTAAATAGTATTATTCAACCCACTAACAATATCTATAGAATCACTTCAGATAGACATAAAACAAACTGTTTCCTGTTACAACTATCCCAACTAAACATTCTGTAATATTTTTGACTATGAATATTACATGTACATTACAAGTATTAGCCAACAGTATCTCTGTTGTTTAAGCTAGGCACCAAAACAACTTTGTTTCACATGTTTATACCATCCTAACTCAAAACTCTTTAAAGGCCATACCAATTTTTAGCTGTACATTGACAATGATTATATTATTTGCATAGATATGACAAAATAAAAAAGCCTAATACACAGTCCATTCTCCTACCCTAAAATTGACTTTCTGGGCACTGTCCAGGAAATCAGGGGTCCATAAAATATCCCCGGAGAACACCATGCTTCCTGTTACTGGACTATCCCACACAGTCTTTAAAAAAAGCACTCTGCAAATGGGACACAAATTTCTTCCCTTACAGCCCAGGGCATCTTTTTGAGGTTCACCACACCTAAATCAAGAACAGAGGATTAGAATGAGCATGCTCATATTTACAATACTACCCAACACAACATAATACATTAAACAGAGGGAGAATGATTACAATGAGCATGCTTATATTTACAATACTACCCAACACAACATAATACATGAAACAGAGGGAGAATGATTAGAACAAGCATGCTTATATTTACAATACTACCCAACACAACACAATACATTAAACAGAGGGAGAGTGATTAGAATGAGCATGCTTATATTTACAATACTACCCAACACAACACAATACATTAAACAGAGGGAGAGTGATTAGAATGAGCATGCTTATATTTACAATACTACCCAACACAACACAATACATTAAACAGAGTGAGAGTGATCAGAATGAGCATGCTTATATTTACAATACTACCCAACACAACATAATACATTAAACAGGTGAAACACTAACAGCAGACATATTACTGTCATATATCAATCAACTGTGATCTAACATATTATAAAACATTTAATTATACTTAACAGTATAGTATGACAAGAGTTGATTTGTACCTGAAAGTTTAATTACTTTTCTAACTATTTAGAAAATACTTTCCAGCCAGCCAAAGTGGGCCAGCTTTCTAAACTCCTGAGTGCTCACTACATCCCTCAAGGATTTACAAGTTACCAGGTGGTGAACTGAACATAATGTGGATCAAATTTAGTAAAAATAAGATATGCACTACCTATCTTCTTGGTGTATAATAAACTGGTTAATATGTGTAGTAACTCATTTAGAGTTGATAGACTATGAGCACAGCGGAGTTGTCCATGGAGACACTTTAAATAGGTATATTCTAAAAACAACTGACACGTCGACAGTTTAAATCACAAACATCCTGATTTTTCCCCCCAGAATAACTGTAAGACCTCAATTAAGTAAAGACGCCATTAATAGTTCCCTAGTGACAATTCCATGATTAAGAGTATTCTGAACAGAGTATTTTTTGGATAATCAATCCTGTTCGGCTTTTTTAAGTGTTCACTGCTGCAATAATTTTGCTCAAAGCTAACGTAAACCTGTAACTACCTTCACAACTTTCGTTATAAACAACGTGTAGCTACAGTACTATTGGAAGCTACAGTAGCTAGCTACTGCATATAGCTATTAGTAGCAAACTTGAAACAATGGCCAGTTTTGCAAGTGACCTGACCCAGTACATTAAAAACAAACAATGCTACTAACTAGTTGTCAGTTTCGACAGATAGAAAATGTCTATGTATTTGAATGCTGACTTTATCTATAAATTAGCTAAAGTTTAATAGTTTTCTTACCGGTATCATCTGCGAGGTTCCTGCACAAGACTTAAAATGAAATGACCAAACAAGAGTGACGAAACGGAAGTATGAGTTTTAGCCAGCCGAGTCTGCCGGGCTACAGCTGGAGGCCTCTCGAAGGAAAGGGGAACGGTATTAGTTGTAGTCAAACCAGCACTCAAAAAATGGCTGACCAATGGAGAAGCATCATCCACAGCCTGGAACGGGATTGCTGGAACAGAATTATTTGGAAAGTAGGGGCACACTCCAAAAATTATAAATTTGATTAGATTCAAGTTTATTTTCATTGAACAGTACAAGTACAGTACAATGAAATGCAGTTTCTATGTGTAACCAGAAGTGCACATAGAGGGCAGAAAAATGTACATGTATGTACAAGTGGAATGTATAGATGTGCAATTAATGCAAATGCATTACATGGCAATTCTAAATGTGCAGTGGACATTGTTATAAATGGACATTCCACGGGCACCGAACTGCCTGTGTTGCTCAACTACTCTTAGAGGGCATCACTAGCTTGCAAAACATGTTTGTAGGGGACAAAACTTTTTTACTGAAAAATCCTACCTAGTGCAGCTTTAAACACTTTTTGAAAAATGACCGTGACATGTGATTCACCGGTGTCACGTGATTCCAGCTATGTTTACAGTCAGGTGATGCAGACGGAAGTGTAGCTTTACCACATTTGTCAGCAGTTAGCAGAGTTTTAGAGCCGGGCTGAGAAGTACGGTCGTGTAGTTAATGTACCGGTTGTTCTTCAGCCATGTTTGTGGGGAGCTTGTGTGTGCTTCTAGCGACGTTATATGCAGAGGTGGTACACTGCGATGCCGAGGTCAACATGAAAATGAACCTACCAGGTAGGTATCAACAGATCCATACGTCGGTCTGAGATGTGTGCTACCGTATCTGTGACGAGTTTGGGCGTGTGTTTTTGCAGGTGAGGACATTAGACGACTTGGACAGTTTTCGTTCCAACTTGTGGCTAATACCTCGTCCAACGGCACAGAGCTGACATATGGTTTTGTCTCATGTGGAGTGGCGGTTCTGTTCTACGGTTCTAACTTCGTCCCGGTAAAGAAAATATCCACCGGAGACGGTAAGATCAATCCCAGACAACTAGCATTACTTCAGCCTTCCGATAAGGACTAGACAGCCTCTTTAAAATCCATAACGTAATGCTGTTATTTAAACCAATTGAACGGTTCATATTATCTAAAATCAAGGTATTTCGACAGTGACCCATACTGTTTTTGGGTCTATTTCAGCACCATTTTAGGGTGCCGAAGTACTTGGATCTTCGGCTTCAC
Source organism: Esox masquinongy (assembly GCA_016801175.1). Lineage (NCBI taxonomy): Eukaryota > Metazoa > Chordata > Actinopteri > Esociformes > Esocidae > Esox > Esox masquinongy. The sequence goes on along the minus strand of JACXGI010020657.1, from coordinate 6,816 downwards.
AGGTGTGTTTCTTCAACAGGGCTGTTCTTCCAGTGGGTGTTGTGTATTCAGAGTTGGGAGTAATGGATTACAAGTAATCCGGGAACTAAATAGGTTATTACAAGTAATCCGTTACATGTAGGGGTTAGGGTTAGTAACTGTAATCCGTTGCGTTACCAACAAAAATATGGTAATCGGATTACATATGCTTTTGAAAAAATGTATGATTACTTCAATTGATAAAGAACAGGTGCGCGAAATAATTATGACACGTTGTATGTTTTATTATTTAATGTTTTAAAAACATCGTTATTTGAACCAAAATATGAATTGCGCGCCTCAGTTGGTGTTATATCTTTTTCAAGTTTCAAGGTTTGTTTGTTAAATGCACCGAACAACAGAGCCAGGACGAGTTGCAAGGAAGAACTTTTACAGAAATTGTTTAATATATTAGGCAACTATTTGTTAGATAGCTGGCGCTGCCTTCAAGATAAAACATTATATGGAATTTACCACGACATTTGAGGAGAAAAGGTGTGTTGGGAAGCACTCTGCCAAAGGATGATTATTTGCATTTGACGCAGCCACATCAACACCGTCCATACAGTTAGGCCATGTGATTCTGCTTGCTTTGCGTCTCTGAAAATTGTGTTCATTGGTTATCATTGGCTGCTGACATCATTTACTTTAAACTAAGAGTGCAGGTTTATAATCACTGTTTATTTCTTTCATTTGCGTTTTGAAAATCCATCACTGGTGGCCATAATAATAGCAGGTTACGTTCGCACGGGTAAATCTTACTTCTATGCGGGTGTTCACGATTGCAAACGTGCATTCGCGTGCCGGGGGTTACTGCAACATTTTTACAATGCTGGTTGTGGAGCAAATCATCAGACCACTGCAGATTTAGTTTATGCGCGAAAAGCTACGGATATCTTAATTTTTTATATACAACAATGTCAATAGCCTTTCTGAGTAATTTACATTTATTTTTCAACAATGTTTTGAAGCAATTAAAAACATGAATAAAACACAAACAACAGAACAGGCTTAAGCATCATTAGATTTTGGGTTATGTTCAGATAAAAAGTCAGATTCTGGAAGATCGAGGTATATTGGATTAATTGGAATGACTGAATATCTGACAGGCCTTTAGTGTGTAATGTAGAGATGTAGCCCAATCATATTGAAGTAAAAAGCAATGGTTTAGAAACCCATTTCCAAAGGCACTGTAGCCTACACAACCCATAAGGTAAAATGCCAATTCGGTTTTTGGCCAACTATGTAAACTCTAACTATGATTAATCCCGCAAAAGGTGTTCAGTTGGTTATAGGCTATTCCTATTTGTTTTCCAATGCCTCTTAATATGAAAGTAATCTAAAAATAATCAGATTAGGTTACTGAATTTGAGTAATCAAAATGTTACATTACTGATTACAAATGTGGACAGGTAACTTGTAACTGTAACGGATTACATTTAAAAAGTAACCTACCAAACCCTGTGTGTATTGCAGTGTAACATGGTGTGTGTTTCTTCAACAGGGCTGTTTTTCCAGTGGGTGTTGTGTATTGCAGTATAACATGGTGTGTGTTTCTTCAACAGGGCTGTTCTTCCAGTGGATGTTGTGTATTGCAGTGTAACATGGCGTGTGTTTCTTCAACAGGGCTGTTTTTCCAGTGGGTGTTGTGTATTGCAGTGTAACATGGTGTGTGCTTCTTCAACAGGGCTGTTTTTCCAGTGGGTGTTGTGTATTGCAGTGTAACATGGTGTGTGCTTCTTCAACAGGGCTGTTTTTCCAGTGGGTGTTGTGTATTGCAGTGTAACATGGTGTGTGTTTCTTCAACAGGGCTGTTTTTCCAGTGGGTGTTGTGTATTGCAGTGTAACATGGTGTGTGTTTCTTCAACAGGGCTGTTTTTCCAGTGGGTGTTGTGTATTGCAGTGTAACATGGTGTGTGTTTCTTCAACAGGGCTGTTTTTCCAGTGGGTGTTGTGTATTGCAGTATAACATGGTGTGTGTTTCTTCAACAGGGCTGTTCTTCCAGTGGGTGTTGTGTGCTGCTGTATGGAGTGTCTCTCTGGTGGTGAACATTATTCTGGGCTCTCCAACCTTTTGGCCTCTCGCCATGCTGGGGGGCGCCATCTGGGCTACAGGTCAACACACACACTGACATGCTGGTGGGGGCATTGGGGCTACAGGTCAACACACACGCTGACATAGATGGGACCAACCTCCGGTCCCTGCAAAACTAGAATAGTAGCCCATAGGTTTAGGGTAGGTAGGGTATAATAGGATCTAAACTTTTTGGGTGCATCTGGCCCACATTTATCTAAAAGTTACAAAATGGATGTTTTATTGTCACAATTTAATAAAGGGTTAGTGGTGCTAGTTGACCCCCCCACAACCCCCACACACACACACCACAACATCTTAACCTACCTTGTTTCCAGTGTGTGTGTGGGTGTCTTTTCGTAGGTAACATCACGGTGGTCCCCATTGTGAAAACCATCGGTCTGGGCTTGGGCCTCCTCATCTGGGCCTCCTTTAACCTTCTCATGGGCTGGGCTAGCTCCAGGTATACGCACCGCAATAGGAAAATACAGCCGCAATGTATTTGATGGGCTATGTTGGGGTGTACAGAAAACAATATTACATTAGATTGGATATAGATGCAGTTAATACTATAAAATAAAAACCATGACTGACAGGTTATGACTTTAAAGTTACAGGGCCGGAGCATCAACTAACAGGAAGTTACAGGGCAGGAGCATCAGCTAACAGGAAGTTACAGGGCCGGACCATCAGGTCACAGGAATTACAGGGCCAGACCATCATGCTACAGGAAGTTGCAAGGCCAGACCATCATGCTACAGGAAGTTGGAAGGCCAGACCATCATGCTACAGGAAGTTGCAGGGCCAGACCATCATGCTACAGGAAGTTGCAGGGCCAGACCATCATGCTACAGGAAGTTGCAGGGCCAGACCATCATGCTACAGGAAGTTGCAGGGCCAGACCATCATGCTACAGGAAGTTACAGGGCCAGACCATCAGCTAACAGGAAGTTACAGGGCTAGACCATCATGCTACAGGAAGTTACAGGGCCAACCCATCAGTTAACAGGAAGTTACAGGGCCACATAATCATGCTACAGGAAGTTGCAGGGCCAGACCATCAGCTAACAGGAAGTTACAGGGCCAGATAATCATGCTACAGGAAGTTACAGGGCCAGTATACTTGGATATTCAGCACCCTAATGGTCTGACAAAATATTTTTTATCTCTTCACCACACTGATATACCAGTGCTGAATACCACTCTTACAATGTCTCAAAGATGGTATGTCAAAGATCCTTATTTTTTTATTTTATTTCTTTGATACCGTCTGGTATGACCTGTATGACAGGTGACATAGCCCAGAGTTTTGTAGGGCTTACCATGCCAACCTCGGAAAGGCTGGTTTCAGCTGATACTGCTGTACCGGTTACTCTCAACAGTAACATCTGTAGAGGTTTCTGAGGGTCTACAACATAGGTCTTCACAGTTTAGTTTTTGCCCTGAACTAGCTCACCAGATTCAACCGGTAAGGGCTTGTTAATTAGTTAAAAAGTTGATTCAGGTGTGCTAGCTCTGGGATACAGCTAATCGACGGAATGACTGGGGGGTCCCCAGGAGAGGGTTGAAGACCTATGGTCTAGAAGGTTATTAGATTAAACTTTATTATCATTGAACAGTACAATGAAATGCAGTTAGCATCTAACCAGAAGGGCAAATAGAAATGGGCATAAAATTTAAAAATGTCCTTATCAGATTTTACAAAGCAGTGATAGATGTGCAATGAAGGCAAATGCAAGTACAAATGGCAATTCTAAATGTGCACGAAGGCAAATTGAAGGTAGTATGTGCAACTGGATTGCAGGGATAGCAGCAGTGAGATTCCAGAGGTAGATGTGTACATGTAGCAACTGAAAAAAACTTCCTTATCAGACTTTGTAAAGCAGTGACAGAGTCCAGTAGTACAAGGAGAGTAGTGACATGTTTATTCTGTGGATGTTTCTGAGGGTCTAGATGGTTATGACATGCTTATTCTGTGGAAGTTGCTGATTGTTTTGAGGGTTAGGTGGCATGATCCTTCCTGAAATCCAAAAGCTACTCTTTTGTTTATCACGCATGTTTTCATTGTAAAAGTACTTTGTGCCAGCGACTGATGTAAAAAGTGCTTTTTAAAATACATTTGAATGACTGATCATACTTCCCTTCTCGTGTGTTTATTTGTCTATAGGTTTGGATGGTTTGGGATTGATGCAGAAGAAGTTTCTAACCCAACACTCAACTACTGTGGAGCTGGACTTTGTCTGCTCAGGTAATTTACATGTTTTTCATTTCAGCACAGTAGTTTCTAAGCTTTGCGTCAGCACCTATTTCAGGGCCAGTTTACTAAGTTGTGGCTTGTGGCAGGATGCAGTTGGTTTGGTGATATTTTCTCTGCCTTGACATGTAGCAGAATAACCGTAAAAGGATGACTGAATATGAGACAGTACCTATGAAAAGTGGTCCAAGGAAGGAAAAGTGGTGAACCGGTGACAGGGTCATGGGTGGCCAAGGCTCATTGATGCACGTGGGGAGTGAAGGCTGGCCCGTTTGGTCTGAAATAAGCGACGCACACACACCTGTACCACTGCCGAAAGGGCCTACAATGGGCCCGTGAACATCAGAACCGGACCACGGAGCAATGGAAGAAGGTGGCCTGGTCTGATGAATCACGTTTCTTTTTACATCACGTGGATGGCCGGGTGCGTGTGCATCGCTTACCTGGAGAACACATGGCACCAGGATGCATTATGGGAAGGAGGCAAGCAGCAGAGGCAGTGAGATGCTTTGGGCAATGTTCTGCTGGGAAACCTTGGGTCCTGCAATTCATATGGATGTTACTTTGACACGTACCACCTACCTGAGCATTGTTACAGACCATGTGCACCCTTTCACGGCAACGGTATTCCCTGATGGCATTGGCCTCTTTCAGCAGGATAATGCACCCTGCCACAAAACAAAAATGGTTCAGGGATGGTTTGAGGAACACAACAACAAGCTCAAGGTGTTGACTTGACCTCCAAATTCCCCAGATCGCAATCCAATCAAGCATTTGTGGGATGTGTTGGACAATCAGGTCCGATTCATGGAGGCCCCACCTCGCAACTTACAGTACTTAAAGGATCTGCTGCTATCGTCTTGGTGCCAGATACCACAGCACACCTTCAGAGGTCTAGTGGAGTCCATGCCTCGACGGGTCAGGGCTGTTTTGGCAGCAAAAGGGGGACCTAAACAATATTAGGCAGATGGTCATAATGTTATGGCTGAGCGGTGTATATAGGCTGTGTGACTTCGATTCATCTATTACAATGAAACCTAAATTTAGAAAGCCCCTGCTCGTCGGCTTGCTAGACGCTAACAAAACAAGGCCCTCCATCTTTGCGATACTGGTTATGAAGATGCGGAAGATTGATTGCGATGTTTTCGTAGATTGATTGCGATGTTTGCGTTAAGGTACCGTATGGTAATTTTATGCCGTGCCTGGTGTGAACAAGGCTTTACTTGTGCAGCTGGGCTCCCTTACCTAAGCAGCTAAAATACCTTAGATAGCTACAGTTTATCTGGGTAGTTTCCATTGGTCTGAAGGTATTTGGTGATGTTGTCCCTGGTTTATTATGCGCCAGTACATTGGATGAGACTTCCCAATGGTTTGGCTGTGTAGTTGTTCTGTAAGAGTTGACAAAATAGTTTGAGTACCTGGGGTTGGAACTGGTTCAAGTTACAGAAAGAGAATTGGAAGAAACAGGGACTTCTAGTGTTACGACCCACAAAATGTCATCAGTAAACAACAAACTCATTTTTATAGCTGTTATATCTGCATTGATCGTAGTGGTTTAATTAGCTATCAAAAATCGTGAAATTCAAGTAAAAATATAAAAGGAACTATGTAAATACAGCTCTGGAAAACATTAAGAGACCACTCCGAGGCATCTGGAGATGCTTCAGCATGGCTAGAATTGGGAAGATTTGTCTTTGTAAGGGACGCATGAATCAAGCCAAATACAAGGTTATCCTGGAAGAACACCTGCTTCCTTCTGCTCTGACAATGTTCCCCAACTCTGAGAATTGGTTTTTCCAGCAGGACAATGCTCCATGCCACACAGCCAGGTCAATCAAGGTGTGGATGGAGGACCACCAGATGAAGACCTTGGCATGGCCAGCCCAATCACCAGACCTGAACCCCATTGAAAACCTCTGGAATTTGATCAAGAGGAAGATGGATGGTCACAAGCCATCAAACAAAGCCGAGCTACTTGAATTTTTGTGCCATTAGTGGCATAAAGTCACCTAACAGCAATCTGACAGACTGGTGGAGAGCATGCCAAGATGCATGGAAGCTATGATTAAAAATCTGGGTTATTCCACCAAATATTGATTTCTGAACTCTTCCTAAGTTAAAACATTAGTATTTTGTTGTTGAAAAATGAATATCAATTTGTTTTCTTTGCATTTTTTGAGGTCTGAAACAATGCATCTCTTTTTGGTTATTTTGACCAGTTGTTGTTTTCTACAAATAAATACTCTAAATGACAATAATTTTATTTGGAATTTGGGTGTAATGTTGTCAGTAGTTTATAGAATAAAACTAAAATGTTAATTTTACTCAAACACATACCTATGAATAGTAAAACCAGAGAAACTGATAACTTTGCAGTGGTCTCTTAATTTTTTCCAGAGCTTTATATATTTTGTTGGGTGTCACCTGTTGTCTAACTTTCCTTAACTTTCGTGTGTGTGTGTGTGTGTGT
>JACXGI010020656.1:5000-10927 GCA_016801175.1 Esox masquinongy | reverse complement strand
TGTGTGTGTGTGTGTGTGTGTGTGTGTGTGTGTGTGTGTGTGTGTGTGTGTGTGTGTGTGTGTGTGAGCCTTCATGGGTGTGTGGGAGATGTTAGGTTGGAGATTTCAGTTGTCAGGGAGTTTTAGTAACTATTTATCTTAGTGACCTTTAGAACATGTATGCGTGTGTGTATATATTTGTACATGTGTGTGTGCATATGTATGTGTATGTGTGTGTATATATATTTGTATGTGTGTGTATCTGTACAATATGTATACATGTGGAGGAAGCATTAGTTGCTTGTTTAGACAGGCAGTGCTGTTATGTTGCTGGACCAGAACAGATGTCCACCTGTCTGTGTGTCTGTCATCATAGAAACCTACTAACCATGAACCTGTCTGTCTGTCATCATAGAAACCTACCAACCATGAACCTGTCTGTCTGTCATCATAGAAACCTACTAACCATGAACCTGTCTGTCTGTCATCATAGACCCTACTAACCATGTACTTGTCTGTCTGTCTGTCTGTCATTTTAAACCCTACTAACTATGTACCTGTCTGTCTGTCATTATAGAGCCTAGAAATCATACGTCTTTCGGTCTGTCTGTCTGTTTGTCTGTCATTATAAAGCCTACTTACCATATACTGTATCTGCCTGTCTGTCAGTCATCATAGAGCTTACTAACTATATACCTGTCTGTCTGTCTGTCTGTCTGTCTGTCTGTCATTATAGAGCCTGTTAACCAAACACCTGTCTGTCTGTTTGTCTGTCCTACAGTACTAACCATACAGCATTGATGGGAGCAATAAATGAATAGAGTAACAAAATCTCCATGGTAATGTAGAATGTTAGTTTAAATATTATGAATGTTGGGGCTCATGCAATGGAATCTACACCCCTCAGCTAAAGTGTCTGTTCATTTTTTCACTGAACTTGAGTCCCTTGATGTGTTAATTAGTTTGATATGTCTGTAAGCTTCATGTGTCTGTCTGCCTGTTAGCTTTATGCGTCTGTAAGCTTGTTAAAAGCTGATAATTAAATTTTTGATTTGGGAATTGCATATTTATTTTTTATTCAGTCTGGATGTAGTACAATATTCTAAAACAAAACAAAATGTATTTACTTTATATAACATAACTACTACATAAAATGTCCTTCAATGACTTAACAGGTAAAAATTATAAAATATTTTCTGTACAAAGTAATTATATAGCATAAATAAAAAAAGAAAACATTGTAAAAACAATGGTTGTGACACCAGTTGATAAGAATGGAAATAAACAAATGAATACAACTACACATGTATAAATGGTATGAGTAAGACAACAAAAAAATGCATAAATCCGTAGTTGCTGTCCTTTAACCAACCACTTAAGCAGGATTTCTGGAAATCCTTGGAATTTTGGAAAAGGTACTTGAATGTTTCAAAGCTCTGCTCAGCCACACACACACACACACACACACACACACACACACACACACACACACACACATACAGTGGATATAAAAAGTCTACACACCCCTGTTAAAATGCCAGGTTCTTGTGATGTAAATGAATGAGACAAAGATAATTCATGTCAGAACTTTTTCCTCCTTTAATGTGACCTATAAGGTGAACAATTAAATTGAAAAACAAACTGAAATCTTTTAGTAGGGGGAAAAATAAAAAATAAAAAACTCACAATAACCTGGTTGCATAAGCGTGCACACCCTTAAATTAATACTTTGTTGAAGCACCTTTTAATTTTCATTACAGCACTCAGTCTTTTTGGGCAGGAGTCTATTAGCATGGCACGTCTTGACGTGGCAATATTTGCCCACTCTTTTTTGCAAAAGCGCTCCAAATACATCAGATTGTGAGGACATCTCCTGTGCAGAGCCCTCTTCAGATCACCCCACAGATGTTCAATTGGATTCAGGTCTGGGCTCTGGCTGGGACATTCTAAAACGTTAATCTTCTTCCCCCAAAAGTATGGTGAAGCCATACTTTTGTGGATTTGGATGTGTGCTTTGGGTCGTTGTCATGCTGAAAGGTGAACTTCCTCTTCATCTTCAGCTTTCTAACGGATGCCTGAAGGTTTTGTGCCAAAATTGCATGGTATTTGGAACTGTTCATAATTCCCTCCACCCTGACTAAGGCCCCGGTTCCAGCTGAAGAAAAACAGCCCCAAAGCATGATGCTGCCACCACCATGCTTCACTGTGCGTATGGTGTTTTTTGGGTGATGTGCAGTGTTGTTTTTGCGCCAAACATACCTTTTGGAATTACGGCCAAAAAGTTCAACCTTGGTTTCATCAGACCATAACACATTTTCCCACGTGCTTTTGGGGAGACTTGATGTTTGTTTTTGTAAACTTCAGCCGGGCTTGGATGTTTGTCTTCGTAAGAAAAGGCTTCCGTCTTGCCACACTACCCCATAGCCCATTCATATCTAGAATACGGGAGACTTTTGTCACATGTAGCACACAGCCAGTACTTGCCAGAAATTCCTGCAGTTCCTTTAATGTTGCTGTAAGCCCCTTGGAAGCCTCCCTGACCAGTTTTCTTCTCGTCTTTTCATCAATTTTGGAGGGACGTCCAGTTCTTGGTAATGTCTCTATTGTGCCATATTTTCTCCACTTGATGATGACTGATTTCACTTTGTTCCATGGTATATCTAATGCTTTGGAAATTATTTTGTACCCTTCTCCTGACTGATATCTTTCAACAATGAGATTCCTCTGATGCTTTGGAAGTTCTCTGCAGACCATGGCTTTTGCTCTGAGATGCAACTTAGAAAATGTCAGGAAAATCCTACTAGAACAGCTGAACGTTATTTGTGATTAATCAGAGTCACTTTAAATGATGGCAGGTGTGTAATGACTTCTATTTAACATGAGTTTGAATGTGATTGGTTAATTCTGAACACAGCCACATCCCCATTTATAAAAGGGTGTGCACACTTATGCAACCAGGTAAGGTTGTATGGTTTTTATTTTTCATTTTTCCCCCTCAAAGATTTCAGTTTGTTTTTCAATTGAATTGTTCACATTATAGGTCACATTAAAAGTGGAAAAAGTTCTGACATGATTTATCTTTGTCTCATTCTTTTACATCACAAGAACCTGGCATTTTAACAGGGGTGTGTAGACTTTTTATATCCACTGTACAGACAGACACCTCTAAGGATGAACCAGGTGTCCTCCACTCTAGGGGGTTAAATGTTCTCACCCTGTGTTCCTTCTGTTGCTCACGTGTATATCTGAGGAAAGTATTAAACCGAGGAAAGTGTATACCTGGTCAAAGTGTGTATCCTGGGGAAGCGTTTAACCGAGGAAAGTGTTTAACTGAGGAATGTGTTTAACTGTGGAATGTGTTTAACTGTGGAATGTGTTTAACTGAGGAAAGTGTGTATCTGGGGAAAGTGTGTATTTGTCCATTTACATACACAGTCCAAACAATATTAAGTAGGTGGACTAAGACTAGGTACAAGATTTGTCCACAGGAATAGTAAAACTAACATGTTTCTGAGATCATCCAAGTTGACTTTTTATATTATTTTACCAGGTAATAGAGGGAAAGTTTTACCTGTTTCATATAGTTGGATCTGGGATTTGAATCAGCAACGTTTCATTTAGATTAGATTAGATTAAACTTTATTGTCATTGAACAGTACATGTACAGTACAACGAAATGCAGTTAGCATCTACTGGCCTATTATCGACCAGCTGGCTAATCTAACACCCTGTGTAAATGTTTATGTGTACGAGGTTCCCACAAAAACAGTAAAACCTGACAAATCAGTGCCCACAAGGTTTTTTTTCGGTTCCCACTAGGTAAAATGTGATTTGTGGCTCAGCGGTTTAGAGTAAAACATACAACTGCGTAAAGTGTTATTAGGGTTCAGCTGAGGCATTGGCATTATGTTAAGGTTAGGCATGAAGGTTAGGTAATTAAGGGCACTAGTTAGGATTGGGTTTATGGTATGGGAGACATGGCTTTCTGGGTTTATGGTATGGGAGACATGGCTTTCTGGGTTTATGGTATGGGAGACATGGCTTTCTGGGTTTCTGGTCCCCTCGAGTAGAGAAAAACAAATGCATGTGTTCGATCCATGTCTATGTACCTAGTCCCCTCAAAGATAGTAAAACCTGAAAAGTAGGTCCGCACAGTCTTTCTTTGGCAAGTTGTGCGTGCGTGTGTGTGTGTTTGTGGTAATAACACAGATCAGAAGCGTGATGTTATTTGCTTTTTAATGACCAATCGCCAGTCATGTGACTTGAGCATGATTTCGAGTGGGGACAACCAACAGCCAATGATTTAATCAGCCCAATGACCACATTCCTCCTGTAGTTATAGGCTGCTTTGTGTGTGCGTGTGTGTGTGTGTGTCTGTGTGTGTGTGTGTGTGTGTGTGCGTGTGTGTGTGTGCTTTCAGTAGTTGCGACATTGTAACTGCAATGCGGCAGTCCCAGAAGCGACCAGCAGGTGGGGTAGCTAGGCTAGGCACCCAAAAACGTCTCTGACACATTGCTACGTCTAATGACCATACCTAAATAAAACGCTGTGTGTGTGTCTGTGTGCGGATGTGTGTGTACGACCGTGCGTGCTTATGTGTAATTAACTCTGTGTGGACCATATGTGAGGCAGGCCTTCGTCTGGATAATCCTAGTTAAGAGATTAGCGGGGGTGGATTGAGAGACAGAAAGAGAGAGGGTGATGAAGTCCGAGAGACAATACAGCCTCTGGGATCTTCCTTCTCCACAAGACTCCACTAAAACAGACTCTGGACTCTCTCTAATAGTTTCTCGATGGTCCTTACACCTTGGGAGATCGTTCACAAACACCTCTTTAAGACACTCTTAGAATTTACGACCAGAACGACTCCGTAAACACCCTGAGATCCTCTCTGGATCAGTGTCACCGGGAACACACCGTCTGGAGAGATGACCGGCCACTTGGCCTGTAACCACAGCTGATCAGACAGGAGCGAGAGGCAGAGGGAGGATGGACTGCCTGTCCCCCGACGCGGTGGCAGGAGGGGGCGCGGGGGTGGGGCGTGGATGCTGGATGGGTGGATACAGTGAGGACGAGGACGAGCTTCTCCCTCTGGAGAGATGCCCCAAAGACGTCCGGAAGTTTCCGGCCCTGCAGCCCAAGAGCGAGGGCAGCCTGAGGCGTCGCCTGCTCACCTCCAAGATCCACCAGCAGCGAGACGCCCTGTGGGCCCCTAGGCCCCTTGCCCAGGGGCCCCAGGACATCAAAGGCTTTCAGAGGCCCCTACCCAGGCAGGGATACCCCTACCCCCAGGGCTCCCAGGGACACATGCAGGGGTACTCCCATTCCCCGGCTTATCTGAGGAGGACCAGCTACTCTCCCCCAATGCCCAACCAACATCCTGGGTTCAGCTTCCCCCCAACACCCCCTACTCCTTCAGGAGCAGGGAGCTACACCCAAACTGGCCCCTGTGGTTATTCGAAATTTGGACCCTCGGTGTACACACGCCCTGGAACAGCTAGCCATCCAAACTCGGGACTCCCAGGCTACTCTCTCTCCAACCCAGGGTACTGTAACCCTGCTTACAACACCAGCCCCAGCAGTTGCCCACGAGCAGGAGCCCACAGCCCGGCCCACAGACCCAGCTACTCGTACCCCCACTATGGTTATTCCCCTCCAGGGTTGGTCTACGGCGCCGCCTCCTCGCCCCTGGTACCTGGCCACATCTCCAACCTGGGGTTGGCCACCGAGGCCCGGCCCGGCCTCTCCTCTCGGAGAAAGAGTTTCTCCTGTCTGAACCTGATCCGATGGCGCAGCTCCAAGGCCTGCAAGATGCACTCCCCGCATACGCCCCTCCTTCACGCACAGCAGCACCCACACTGGAGAGGTAACGCGCTCAGGGGATTTTCATGGAACTGTTTCTTTTTGGTGCAACAATGTTATTCAGAAATAAATGTGCTGTGCTTTCA